>JAPKLY010000615.1:99499-110684 GCA_026898435.1 Prunella vulgaris | reverse complement strand
CCAAGAACACGAATTCTTGGATTATTGTTTGATGGAAGTAACATGTTATAACTAGCCACATAACAAACACGATTAACGAATTCTATCAACACACCCATTCAAATGGAGCCTAAAATTTTATTGTTTAAAAGTGAATTGACCAAAATTGTGGGAGTCAAATATTAGGTAGAGACACTCACTAAACGGGATGGTGACTTAATGAATGAGTATTAACTAAACGTTTATACGTAACACCCATCAATGGGCCATAGCTAAAAGACAAGCAATAAAATAAATACAAAGAAAAAGAAAAAGAAAAATTCAATTTTCAGAATCAACCCGAGCGCCCGATTGCCTTGGGTTGAATTTTTAAAAGGTTGGCACATGTCCAGATTCCATTGGGTGGTAAAATTTTTATTTTCATATAATTAGATTTGTAGATATTAAAAATAATACTCCCTCCGTCCCGGAACTACTTTCATAGTAGTTCTGGGCACGCGAATTAAGAAAAAATAAGTATGTGAGTGTAAAGTTAAATAATAAAATAAGAAAAAGAGTATTTTATTGACTTTTGTGAGTGTAAAAAAATTTCATTTTTAGGTGTGTGAAAGAAGAGTTTGGATGTCCAAATAAGGAAAATGTGAAAGTAGTTTTGGGACGGAGGTAGTATATATTATAAAAATAAAAAATATATATCAAAATTCATAAAATAAAATTCTCTACAAATAGAGTCCAATATTAAAATATTTTGAAATTAAAATCAAAACACTCTATTTTCTTTTTTAATATTTTTAATATCATTTTTTTTCATGAAAGAGATTGAAATAGATTTTTATTGGTTGTCTTCTTGTACTGAGATGCATAAAATTTGAAATTGAGATGGATAAGGTTTGCAACGTTTCACTTATTTATTGGTTATGGAAATTTTTTTTGGATTTAATTAGATCTTCATGATAATATATATTAAAATAAATTAAAAAATATCAAAATTTGTAAACTAAATTTCTTTATAAATAGAATCAAATTATATTTTGACACACAAACAAAATCTCCATCTCTCTCTTCTCTTTTTTTATAATGGTTTGTCCCCCTAAATTGAATCGTTCTTGCTCAGTTGACTCAATATATTTAACACTTGTTATGTTATAAAGATTTTAATTTATAGAAGTTGTAATTGACAGATACATGCGAGCAGATGGACAATGGAGTTGTTGTCAACTTTCATGCGCAGTTAATTTTACCCCGACGGCCTATGCTCCCATATGTAGCTCTTGGACAAGGCAATTTCGGTGTGGCTAGTATTGTGTGATTTATATATCTGTGCTAGCAGCCTTGTAATATTTTGTTACATAAATTTTCCAAAAGAGAGAGTTTTGGTTTCCGGTGAATTATTGACAGCAGCAAAAATGTGTTATTTGATACATGCAGTTAAATTCAAAGTCTAGCACAACATTAGTATGACAATTATTTTACTGAAGTAAAAGGAATAAAACAATTAAATTCCAAAAAAAAAAATGTGGTAAAAATGACTCTAAATTACGATTTTCTCCTTAATATCTTGTTTATAAATGTGATGTGCATAACAAAACAATTAAAAAGGCAGGTGTATATTTTTATATTTAAAAATAGAAAAAGAAAAACATAGCAGGGTATAAAAGAGTAGAGATAGAGAAGAGAGTGCATTAATACATGCATGCATGGGAAAGGGAAGAGAAATATACAATTTTTTTCCCTAGTTATTTTGAAAATGCCTATATTATTTATATAAATTTGCCTAATTGGACTGAGAGTTGACATCATGCATTGTGAAAAATCATAAAATTTAATTAAGTAGAATATGTGGGTATTATTAAAGCACAGAATAAGACATTGGTTTTTCGTCCTCGTCTTCTCATTTAATTACATCTCATAATAAAAAATTGTAATTAAATCTCCAACGCTAGCTGAGTACTATTTGTTAACCATAATGACTTCTTATGTAAAAGAGGTTATTTCTCTTAATCATTTTTATATTCATCACCTCCTCTCTCTCAGCTTCACAAGACCAAGCAAGTAATTAGTCCCAATCACAACGTAAAATAGTTGATATAATATATATATATATATATGTGCATGTGTGTGTTTTTTTTCAAGTCGTACTTTTAGATCTTACGCATGTGGGAATGATTAAGGACAAAAGTATAATATATTAAGTTCTTCATATAACAACTCAAACAATTTATTACAATCTATACTATGAACTTTCGTTGACCAGCGGCACATTTGTAAATTTTTAAATAATAATTATTGTTATTAATTATATATATATAATTTGCAGTTAAGTAATTTTAAAAATTAAAATGATGGGTGAACGTTACTATCTATGAGTTGTAGCTCGGTCTCTGTATGCAAGCCACATATAAATTTTTTCATTTTTTTAATCGATATACAAATGACCCAATTTTAATTTTACCCTTAAACATTATATATATATTTTATGTAAAATATATTTCTATTGCGTTTAAAATGAATACCATTATAAAATTTCACTTAAAATATTATCACTTTTTAAGTCACCTTTAATTGACTATTCTCAACTAATGAGTGCGACTTTCTTCAAATAAATATGATTCTCCACTATAATAATTATTGATTAAATTGAGTTTTGTCTTACAAAATGAAATTTTCTTTAAAAATTATTGATTTTCTTTCTTAATAATAATTTCATTTCCACTCATTTCTTCTTACGATCTTAGGGTAAATAACACAAATAGTCCATAAGAATTTGTACTCATGAATTTGCTAAAAAAAAATAAAAAAATATTATCACTTCCACTCTTTTCCCAATTAACTATCAGCTTCATGAGTACAATATTATCAGCTTCTATAGGTCCCATTAATACTATTATCCCTCCACTCATTTCCCAATAACACAAATGGTCCCATAACAAATGGTCCTTTTTTTAGCTGATAGTTAATTTTCACAAATGGTCCTACTAACTATCAAACATATATAAAAGTTAAATATTTTCCTACTATTTTTAAAAAATATTCCCATATATTTGTCATATTGCTCGACTTTAATCCATATTTTCAAAATAAAAATAAGAATACAACACAATTGATATAACTATCATATAAATAATCATTCATTCAATACACTTGTGATATATAATATATATTACATAAAAGAAATTATTCCCAGTATTGTCATTAAAGTTTAATTTGTTGACAGAAAAAATGAAACGCCGCGTATATATGTTTGAAGAGTAGGTATTCATGTATTAAAATAGTTCATAATATATAAGTTTATCATAAAATTGTTTTAATGTATCAAATATTTAATCAAGTCTATCAAAATATTCATCGGGTATATCAAAAGTTGAAGCAAATATATAAATTTTATGTGAAAATACCACAAAATACCCATTTTGAACTTCTAAAAATTTATTTTACCCACATTCTAACTTAAAAACTTTTTTATACCCACTTCATAATATAAGACCTAAATACCCTTATAAAATGGGTATAAAAAGTTAATAACTTTAAATTGGGGCCCACTTTATCCTTATAACCACACTATTCTATAGGTGTTAGGTTTGACTTTGTATTATAAATATTAGAGTACAAGTTATTCAATATATAATTAAACTTTATTTATCTATAATTCTATAATTTTATCAATTAATATTTAATTAATTTAATTGTGCATGTGAGTAAGTAGAAGAACCAATATGAAATTAACTAACCATTTTGTTTATTACTCCATCATTCATATGTTGTTTTAATCTATTTCAAATATTTTGTGTTTTTTAATTAGTATTTTTGTATAAAAAATTTATTAATTAATCACTGATTCGATATGCAGTTGATAAAAATTAAAGTTTATAATTAAATTTTTATTAAGACAATTCGGTAGAGATTTAAATTTTTATTTAATTTTGATGTGGATAATGCTCTCGTATTAATTAAATTTTAATAGATATATTTTCAAACATCACAAATTAAATATATTTATATACTTAAAAAAATTATAGTATTCATTAATTTGCATTAAAATTTAACTTTTATATTATAATATTCATCAATATGCACTACACATTAAAATAATCTAAATAAAAATTCAAATAATCACACATATGATAAAAATATTATAATTAGTTAATATGATAAAAATATTATAATTAGTTAATTTATTAAAATTATATGTTTTACAACTTCATTGTTATTTATTATAATATAATATTTAATAATATTAAATAATATAAATATCAAATGGAATGGGATGGGGTGGGGTGGGGTAGGGTAGGATAGGGTGGAGTGGTGTGGAATAACTAGATGATGATGTTTGTGGGCCATATGGGTAAAAAAGATTGTTTGAAATTGAAAATGGATAGAAAATGTTATTTATATTTGAAGTGGGTAAAATAAATTTTTTGGAGTTGAAAATGGGTATTTTGAATTGTCTCCCAAATTTTATTGACCTCAACTTTTGATATACCTGATGAGATTTTTGATGCAACTAATTAAATATTTGATACTTTAAAACTTGTTCATGATAAACTTATTATGAACTATTTTCATACAATACTTTGTCACATTTGAATATTCACCAAAAAACGAATACACTTGTACCTCCAAAATTTCATACATGTGTCCCCCTAAAGCTCCATAGAGCTGGGAAAGGAAGTTCAATCGCAATTTCAATGTCAATTCATTAATTAATGCACCATCGAGACTTTTCCTATTAATTGTATGAAAATATGAATAAGGTTAGGTAATAACAATTAATATTCTTATTATAATTTTCCCTATAAATACACCTCCAAAAGTGGATATAGCAATATTTTCCAGCTTCACTTCTCAAGAAACTAATCTAATATGATGTCTTCCTTCAAAAATTTATTCGTTCTTTTAGGTCTTCTACTTGTTTTGTCTCACGTGACATCTTCACACGATAAATCAGTTGGTGAATCACATTTTTCTCTTTTTATTATTATATCACTCTTTTTTAATTTTTAATATACATAAAAGATTCATTTAATTTAATTATTGACAGATAGCTTGGCAAAGGACAATGAACGTGGTCGTGCTTATTATAATTATGGTTACCGTGGTTTGGACAAGGGTGATGATGTCAAAGAATCCCAAAATCCCTGCTGCACCATACAAAGGCCTGATCAGGAATGTTGTGTTAATTAATTTTCATATTGTAAGTAATTATATATATATCGTCTAAAGTGTGTAATATATGCAGTCTGTTTTAGTTGACATTTTAAATTATGTTTAAGAAATCTATTAAATAATGTTAGACATTTATATAGTGTATAATTCAGAGAGAATTTAGTTTGAATATATGATAATAATCATAATAATAATATAGAAGCTAGATTGATAGTGTGTATTGAGATTATGTTTGAAAATAAAATAAGTATTATAGATATTATAGTTGTTGTAAATATACATATATATTTTTTGGACACTACATATAGCTTTGTGGACATTATATATAGTTTATTGGATCATAAGTTTGATGGGCTCTAGGTTTAAATATGTTTACATAGTCTCCATATATGGAATTTTACTCATATAATTGTACTCTTAAATCTTAATTCATTACATAGTTTATTATCAGTAAAATATCTTCTGACTTGGCACGTCCCCAGACGTAGTCTTGAGTAACGAATTGTGTTATCAAATTCTTGTTATTCAATTTACTTTCTTGTTGTATTGAATTGTAACAAATGTCAGAGGATTTGAGATTACATTTTATATCAAAATACACATAAATAAATAGAAATTCTGATTTTTAATTTTAATAGTTACTTCAAAATCTACAAACAAACATATCCTAATTTCATTCGAATCCAGAATACTAGGTGAGCCTAAATTCTAATACCATAAAAAAAATTTGCATCATCAAAAAATTTAAAATTATATAAGAACGTAGAATCAATTCATTTATTTAATTTTACTACACATAACACATCCTCAAAGTATAAATGGACAGACTTACCAGACCCAAAAAATTCTTTCCAGTTAGCAATTTCGTATGAATTTAATTAACAAAAATTCAAAGTTTCTGAATGTTAGATGCAGCTACATTAATTGATAATTAATATTTGATTCAAATTTACTTGTATATTACGACTTTGACTTGGTTATGAATAGGTAAGTTTCATACCAGTCTGTGTAGTACTAATAAGTAAAACGAGTGGGCCCCACACACAAGGACTTTAAAAGTTATAAGTTCGTCGCTCTCCTACCATTTTCCAATGACCAAGTCTCTTGTACATAAGGTGTGCATCGTGCAATTCAAGTGTATTTTTAAAAAGTTATACAATTTAATATTAAAAAGTTACACAAATTATTAGTGAAAAGTTACACCATTAAAGATACACTTTTCAATAATAATATATGTAACTTTTCAATAATATTTTACATAACTTTTTAAAAATGAACTTGAGTTGCACGGTGTAACTAGTGCATACAAGACTAAGCTTTTTCCTATTAGTTATAAGTACCTAGGGTTTGAAAAATAGTATTAAAATAATTATTTAAGTTAAAATATGACTTCCAGAAAATATTTTAAAATTACAAAATTAATAATTACTGAAATTTCAAAAAATGTGATAATGATGATATATTTCCTCCCGTACAACCTAATAACAGCGATGCAGAAATCGGTTTAGGCGGATGTATAGACGCCGCTTAGGCGCTAGACGGCCTCTTACCGACCCGATTTCTGCAAAATCGGCACTTCTAAGTATTTTCCGGTCTAGGCGGCCCAAATTTTGCAGTTTTATATTTTTTTTAAAATAAATTAAAAAAAATAGGCGGCCAAAAAACGCTCGATTACCGATTTCCGACTTCTACAACCTTGCCTAATAATCTTGCTTAAACTAACTTCACTCATATTAAACTGTATACTCTTTAAAGCCTCAAAAAAAAAATTGAGAATACAGTCCATGATGAGAGGATTTGAAAATTAAATAATTAAATTAATTTTACAATTTTCTATATAAGTTAAAAAAAATTATGAAAAAGTTTTTCATAGTACCACAGTTAAAAGGATCACACCCGTATGTATTGGATTCCATTTTAACTGAAAGAAACTCCACTAATAATTAGTGTTAATTTTGTAAATTATTTTATATTTTTTACAAAATTAATTAGCGTTTCATTCTCTTTTCCTATCTAGTTAGATTAACGACAAATAGTTAATTTTTTTTTAATTGTTTGTGTAAGTCTTAGCTTGCCCATTTATAAAAAAAATGTGCGAAGAAATGTTAAGTACGATAGTATGAGCAAACAAAATTAATTAATTACTATAATTATGACTTAATTAAGGTCTTCTCTGCCATTATAAATTAGATAAAGTATATTTGTCATGTCAATAAATAAATATATAAAAGTAATTTTCTAGATCTATAATGAAATTATCATGTTCTTAATTTACCCAAGGATCTTCACAAATTTTGGTCTTGTAGCTACATCTTTTACTTGCTTTCGAAAAGGAAAAAAATTGAATGCTTTTAGTATTATTAATTAGTTGAAGGGATGAGGAAAACAAATGAGTCACAAGATGTTACTTATTTATTTAAAGCCAAAAAATGAATAAAGAAATAAATATTTTCGGGCAACAAAGAACTTATAAATGTTACATTGCACTGAATTTATATACTATCAATATTTAACTACCATTATTAACCACAATTAAAAAGAATTGCAAGCAATGATGCCATTAGATTTTTCTTGCAATAATGTCAACTCTCAGGAATTCTGCATATGCAAAACTACTTGGCTGACTGATAAACAGGAACACAGAGAGATTTCAGAGCTACAGCTACTTTCATCACTTCACTAATATATGTTGCAACATATCTTCAACCAAATACTGAGTTGAAAAGCAAACACACTAATGTTGCATATCAACTACCTTGTGAAATCCCAAGAAATGAATGGCGTAGATGTTTTTGCACAAAGGCCATCATGCATGTATCGAGTCTAAAAATATCAGAAAAGAATATAAATAGCACTGAACTGATCTAGGCTGAAAATATTTCAGCAAGAAAAACAGACAAGGGCAGCTGGCTGTGTTGGGTTCTAGAACAAGCCATTCCGCTAAGGAAAGAAAAATCTCTGCATCAGCCATCGACAACAAGTCTTATGATCGTAACAGTGGACTCTGTAGTTTCACTCAACAGATTTTGACGATAAAAGCTAAAGGCACAATGAATTGGAAGCATTAAACTCGTGCAAAAATGACCTTCAAAGTAACCCACAAGACTACACATCGTTTTCGTCAACATTTTTAAAACTGAAAAAACATCAATGGAGTTACCAAAAACTCGAGACCAAACTGGAGACACAAGAATTTCCTGGATGAAATTTCAGAAACTAAGCTGTAGTGAAAGTATAGATACTTCAGGAAACTGAGAATCAACATTATAAATTTTTTTAAGCACTGAATTTATCTGTTATGTTGCATATCTTCAAACAAATACTTCAGCTATAAAGCAAGAGGGGGATGAAAAACACTCAAACAAGTCAAATACAGAGCAAATATCAAGGCTGTCCACAACTAACCAAACAAATATAGATTATTCACCTTTAAGTCAAACAACTCTATTCAAGGCCATGAACACAATCTATAACAGGATTCAGATTAAAACTCTGCTCAGCCAAACTGTCTAACAGCATACACAGCTCCTTTAGCAACATGCATCTAAGGCTAAAACATTCATCAACAATTAAAAAAAAAAAAATAGACAATAAACTATATCCCCAAGGCAGTTCTTCTACCAACAAATTGAAGAGAAAGAGCATGGGTTGAATTCCATGAATTCCTCTTCTAAGACAATTTTAATGGATTTGAGTTTTGATGTCTCCGGAAGCACAATACTCTCTGTCTTCCTTTTCCACCATATTTTATTTTCTTTAACTTTCTTCCTTCAACACGCGGAAAGCTCCTTCAAGCATGAAGGAAGACGGGTGTCGTACACTTGTAGCACCATTTCAGCATGCATAGTTTCATCGTTTATCCCAGCATGAAGAAAACACACGCTGAAATTCTTCCATTTTTCGTGATCCAAAAGAGTGATGCTGCCCGATAGAAACGAGTGACCACCGGTAAATGACCTCATTTCTGGAAAGACATAATCCACAGTGGAAAATGCAGTTTCCTTCGGAGATAGGGATGGACCTTTAGGAAGATGTGTACCACGTACACGGATGTCAAATGCCCTGTACGGAATCACGCATAGCTGTCTCCCGATCACAACAAAAGTACTACCAAAGTGGTTTGGAATGCATTCATCCTGATGAACACCAGACCTTCCCCAAGTATTCGGATTCTCAAGATCTAAAGTAAAATTACCAACTGGTGTACGCAAGAGGAATAAATTTCTATTGATAAACGTGAATGCAATCACATGAAACTGGCTGAATTCGCCCCTCTGGGTCGGAGGTACAGGTAAATTAGGCAGTTTACTCCATATACGGGTACCCGGATCATATAACTCTGAAATCACAAACATTTTCATTCAAACAATAAGCTTCAATTAACGATGAAAACACTAAAATTTTACCGTCGGGCGTGACAGTAGCTTGGGGGTGAACTTTGGTGTTATTCATGCTCTCAGCCTCCTTGCACATTATACTTTTCTCCAATTTCAGGTTGGAAACTCCATCCATCAGTTGAAACGTAAAAACATTCTTGCCATCAGTTTTGTATTTGTCACTGTAATCCTTATCTTCAAAATTCCCATGACTATCAAAAACATATAATTTTGACCCTAAAACACAGACCGCTTGAAGTTGAAAAGACTCCCAAGACATTCTTACCGTAGGACGCATCGATACGATATCAAAATCATTCTCACCACTCGTGCTGTCAACCGATTTCAAGTCAATGATGAAGACTAAATGCCGGTCCGATCCGCTTTTTAAAACACAAGTGTATTTAGACATTTTTTACATTTTCCTTTCAAAAAAAATGATGAGTGTATTTAGACAATTTTCAGTTGTAACCAGTTACACGCAAATACTACCTCCGTCCCACAAAAGTTTGCACACTTTCCTTTTTAGTTTGTCCCACAAAAGTTTGCATACTCCAAAAATGGAAATATTCCTTTAAATCTCCACCTTTAAAATCTTTACCTCACAATCTTCACCATACACATTCTATTCCATTAGGCCCACCTCATCAGAACATTTTTCACACTTATTTTGCTAAAAGGCTTAAGTTATATACACTACCATATTTTGCTTACACTCTTTCCAAAAATATATTTAGAAATAATAATTAAACAAATTTGGAAATTTTTTCCAAATATTCAAAAAGGAAACATGCTTTTTTTTTTTTTTTTTTTCCAACATATTATGAGGAGAGTATATTATCAAAACAGGGGACTTCATATAAATTAAGCCTTTTGTTAATTCGGTTGAGGCCATATTAGGTAGGGCCCAGCCCAAACTAAAACCAGCTCACATAATTATCAGTAGGAAGTCAATAATTTTCTTTATACGTGTGTATTCATCCAAAATAATATATATTTTAATTAGGAAAAAGTAAATAGCACGTGCAACGAGAATCCTTAACCATTTGTTGTAGAAAGGAAGATATATTATAAATTTATTTTTTGAATTGTTTGATTTAATCATATTATGTGAATCTTGTTTGACTAGTTGTTTTAGTGTTGTATAAAATTAATTCGGAGGTTAAAGCAGAGGAAGCAATTAGCAAACTCACTGGAGATATGACCTTTTCATTTTCGATAGAATTGTCACTATAGAAAAAGTCGTCTTAGGTCAAGTTTAGTAATATAAGTATTTAGAGTTAGTCCCGTAGGAGATCATCTTATAATATGAAATAATTAAATAAAATATGAATCGAACATAATTTATTATTATAGTGATGAAAGATAAGTGTTAATTTATATAATCTCATGTAAGTTTTTACCTAATATTTATCTATAACTTTACGAGTAATATTTAATTATTGCCCTCAAAATTTAAAATTAGTTTCTACTAATTGTGATGACTGATGCATGTCAGTATGTGTATTGCGAGAGAAAAATGGGACAAATAAAGAATTAAGTGAGCACTTGCTATAAAGTTAAGATGGAATAATAAAGTATTATTAAGAGATAATTAATTACTATGGGATAGTAATTATTTTTTTATTTAATTTATTATTATTATTTTATCACAAATTCTTATATGC
>JAPKLY010000615.1:55265-84499 GCA_026898435.1 Prunella vulgaris | reverse complement strand
TAGTAAAAATTTAAAAGATAACGTCAATCAAAATTTTAAATATGCATTGTGTTTTTAAGTAAAAATAATCTAATAAGTAGTTTCGATCAAAATTCGTCACAAAAAAATTACTAAATATGCTATTTTTCTAAAAAAAATTGACCGGACTCCGACCAGTTTCCGACCTTTCAAGATTACTTATTTAATCCTTAGAAATTAATAAAGATAATATTAGTCGTAAACATGTATCTTTTAAATTTTTTCTAAATTAAAGGAACGTAAAATATCATTTCGACCCAACTCCGTCAAAAAAATACTATTGCAAGTGATATTTTTAATAAATTTAGATAAATATCCGACTTTTCAAAATACTAGTTACTAGTAAAAATTAAAAAAAAAATAACGTCAATCTAAATTTTTACATATGCATAGTATTTTTTTAGGTAAAAATAATCTAAGAAGTAGTTCCGATTAAACTCCATCACAAAAAAAAAACTACTAAATATGCTATTTCTAAAAAAATTGATCTGACTCCGACCAGTTTCCGACCTTTCAAGATTACTTATTTAATCCTTAAAAATTAATAAAGTTAATATTATTTGTAATCATATTATTTTTAAAATTTTCTAGATTAAAGGAACGTAAAAAATCAATCCGACACAACTCCGTCAAAAAAATACTATAATTAAAGATATATTACTCACTTATTTTAATTTGGTGTAAGAAACAAAATAGGAAAAAGATCAGGGGTGAAAAGAGAAATTTAAAAAAAAAAAAGAATTAAGGGTATATTGGTCACTTATTTAAAAAAAAAGGCTAAAATAGAGTTTTTATAAATTTGTGGACAAAAATGAGTTTGTACCCTAAAAAAAGGCTAAAAAAGAGTTTGTCCCTAAATTTTAAGTATACAAAACTGAAATTTTAAGTGGGTACAAAAAATCTATAATTAGGATTTGAATGAAAATAAGATAAAATTTATGATAATTATAATAATTAATGTGAATAAAAATAATTCACAATATTAATTTTTTTTAAATAAGACAATTGCTACTCCATTTAATTATATTTTATTCTTATAATCATTTTTTTATTAAAAAAGTCACACTCTCAACAATTAAATTTTTTTTCTATTTTTTAACCCATTTTTCTAATATAAAAATATAGCAATGATAAAATTACCGTGTGAATAATTTTTCATTCAATATGCTCACAAATATATAGAAAAAAATAATTCTCAAATATTATCATTAAAGTGCAGTTTGTTGATTAAAAAAAAATATATTTAAATATTCACAAAAAAAAAAAATGAATACACACCTCGCACTGGAAAAATACTACTTTAAATAAATAACCTTAATACTACAGTACTCACAGTGTGTAAATTAATCAGTTTAAGTACTTTTGGTAGAGACATGTTTTATTCTATGCACTAATTAACAAGCTAGAGCCCATATTTGCTACTAATTAACATGCAAGATGACACGATATATTAAATACAATTTATCTCAAAACTAAGTATGATCAGTGTTGCAGCATTTCCCATCGGGCCTAGCTTTGGTGCAGCATTCATCTAGGCTAGCACCCTCGCCCAAACGACTATAACCAGAACCCCGACCAGCAATACCGCTGCGCTTGTAGTCCTTTGATAAGCTTTTACCTGTTGATAGAATAATTTTAAAACTTAGTATACAGAAAAAGAGATTTATTTAAATAAGAAAATGAGTTTGATGATATATATATATATATGTCTTAATGAGAATGCATGTTTTTGCTTACTAATTGTTTGGTCGTGTGAAGCAGCCAACTGAGAGGGTTTAATGATAAAAACAAGGACAAGACATGCAAGGAGGAACAAGCTTTTGTATGAAGACATAATTAATTATATATATTGATTTCTTGAGAAATTAACGAAGCATGAAATTATATTGTTAATTAGTCAGTTTTGGAGGTGTACTTATAGGGGATGTTACACGATAATTAGCCGTTTTTATATTTTAATACAAAAGAAGAAGTAGTCGTTCATATGTGTATTGCCAAGTCTTTTTCCATTTCGTGTGTGTTAAGTTTCAGAGAATGTCTACCAAAACTAATCCCAAACATAAGATGTTCTCAATATTAATTTTAGTTTTATACATTCTAATTTTTTGTTTAGAATTTGCAATTTAGTTTATGCACCATTGTTTAGAATAAATAGATCAATATTCATGAGAACACATGTCGGCCGGTTATGTATACTCATTAAAAAATACTCTCTCCCTCCCGTAAGAATTTGCACCCTACTGGACGACATATTTTTTAAGGAAAATGTGCTTTATATATAAAGTAGTGGCATATGGGTAAATATGTGTAAAGGTTTGTGAGTGTGCACGTAAATAAATATTTTTTTTAGTAGTGTGCAAATTTGTGTGGGACATCCAAATAAGGAAAGTGTGCAAATTCTAGTGGGACAGAGGGAGTATAATTTAAGAAAGTCATTTGCTAAATTTATTTTCACGTCCATCAAATTTATTTTAATTAATTTTTTTAAAAATAAAAAACATTCACAGATAAATAATCATAGTCCACAATACTCTTAGATTGTGTTTGGATATGATCGTTTAAAATTTAACGAATTTGAACTAGAGTCAAAGTTAACTATTTGAAATCTATCGATTTGAATATATTAGTCAAACAAGTGAAGTTGATTTAGATTGTAAATTTAAAATTCATAGTTCCAAATCCCTTCATGCATCAAAATACAATTTTAATTTTTTTTCCATAAAATACTAATTTCTATTAAAAGCTGTGCCAATAATTATAAACATAAATTTCATCAAGAGACATACAATTCAAGGAACATATACATATATGCAGTCAATAGAATGAACATAACAAAACTTTCATTATATAAAGTGTGAAACAATACCACGTACAAAGTGTGAAACTTCACTAATTAGGTACTAAATCTTTGAAAAAAAAAATCTCCAATAATCAAACATTCACTAAAAACAAAAAAGATTTTTCTACAAATTAAAATTATCTACGAATTTTTTAATTAAAAAATTATAATAGAATTGCACATGACTTACTTATAAAATTTTCAAATCATGTAAGTTTCATTCCTCAATTTGCAAATAATTTATATACTCAGAAAAATATAAAATTTCTTAGTAATTAATTATCTATAAACAATTTGCCCTCAATGTTACAGACAAGCAATTTTCCTACACAATTTTGGTAGAAAAATTATATGTAGGTAATAAATGAAGATAGTTTGTAGGTAGTTAATTTGTTGTCATCTAAAATATTATGCTTTTGAATTAATTATTTTAACGCTACGAGTTTTTGGACCATGTAAGAGTTGGAGTACTCTTGTATTAAGATATTACATGATTAATATATTTGCCTAAAAAAAAAAAGTTAATTTACCTTATACCAAATCGATTAAGTTAGTGGGATTTATGCACCATTGGTTCAAAAGACAGGCTTATTATATTTTTCATACACGATCAAGTCAATATGTACATGCAATGCATAATATTCAATTCTTTATTTGAATAAACTATACAATGAAAATATTCAATTGAATAAATTAGACCAAGAAAGGCATTAAGAAAGAAATATTCAAATGTAACCAACCAACATTTTCAACCTTCCCACGATAATAAATTGATCATGTGGCTAGATTTCACTGCCCGCAAAGTCAAAATTTCAAATTATTATTTAACTGATAAAAAATAAGAAACTTTAACTCTATCGTCATTACTCCATCTATCCTAAGATAATTTTCACACGTTTTTTAAATGAACGTCCCAACTCTTTTTTCACATATTAAAAAAAAAAACAACTTACACTCACAAAAGTCAATAAAATATATTTTTTATATTTTATTATTTAATTTAATACTTAAATATCTCATTTTTTTAATATGCGTGTGAGTCAGTGTATGAAATAAATTCTGCGGCGGAGGGAATATTATTTATTACTCCCTCCGTCCCACTATAAATTGCTCATTTTGTCATTTTCGTCTGTCCCACTGTATGTTGCTCATTTTCTTTTTTACCTTTTTAGGAAACTACTATTCACTTCTTTATTATTATTTTCAATACTTTTTACACTATTTATATTACTTTTTCACTTTTCTCCATCACATCACTTATACTTTTTCACTTTTTCCATCACATTATTTATACTTTTACACTTTTATCTTAATTTGTGTGCCCAAAAGCAACGAACAACTTATACCGGAACGGAGGGAGTATTTTTTATGTCTAGTGTGAATTAATAATGAGGAAGTGAAGTGGGCCCACGCACAAAGACTTTGAAACGATGGTCTCCTTCCACATTTCCCCGTTTGAAATATATGGTCTAAGGGAAAGTATTTTGAGCTTACAACATAGTATTTCCAAATATGACATCAAGGAAATATTTAAAATTATACAACCAAATTAAACGAGCATTATTGAAATGAGTAAGTTTTCTGTGCACCAGTTACACGGTACAACTCAAGTTCATTTTTTAAAAGTTACATAATTTATTACTGAAAATTTACCAAATTATTATTGAAAAGTTACACTATAAAAAATACACTTTTCAGTAATAATATGTGTAACTTTTCAGTAATATTTTGTGTAACTTTTAAAAAATGAACATGATCAGTTGCACCGTGTAACTGGTACATAATCCTATTGAAATTAAAACAACATGATTATTATTTCTCCCGTTTAATTAATTTCATATTTTATTTCATGTTACGAAGTAATTACGTGATGTGACATCATGCATCACATTCTCATTAAATAATTTACATCTCATAATAAAAAATTGAATTAAACTCTCAAAAGCTAGCTGAGTATTTGCTATACATACAACCTCAAAACCGGGTTAATTAACAATAGTTCAACTTAATTAGTTAACCATAATGACTTCTTACAAGAGGTTATTTCTCTTAATCATTTTTATCTGCATCACCTCCTCTCATGTGGCAGCTGTTTCACATCCACAAGATCAAGCAAGTAAGTCCCATCTCATCATAATTAAATTCCGCATATATACAGACTTCTAATTAATATTCACTTATAAAAATTCACTAATACAGATTTACATTTAGAGAGCTCTAATAAGAGCTCTCCAAGAGACACCATCTAAGTAAATCTCCCACTTAAAGAGCTCTTAATAACAACTCTCAAAGTGGGAGGTTTACTTAAATAACTGTCTCTTAAAGAGTTCTTAAGAGCTCTCTAAATGTAAATTTGTATTAATTATTATACTACGAGATCGTCCCACATAATGCATAGTCTGGTTGTCAAAAAAAATATCTCATATTATGGTGTTTCAATTTTTGTGGGCAGTTACATAAACGGGCCGATTGTATAGTATATTTACGAAGAAGAAAAAATTCACCTATTAAATTTTATAATATTTGCATGTTTATTTGAGTGTGTATTTTTTTATAAATTTTGCAGATGGTTGTCTTTGTGTTTTAGGATAACGTGTGACATTCTTTGTACTTTTTCCTTTTTTTTTTTATCCGTTATATGTATATCAATATATGAACGGTCTTATAATGTAAAATAGTTGATATAATTTAATTGATTTTCTTTTAGTGTACTCCTATATATATATTAATTTAATTTTTTTTTTAATAATTTACAGTTGAAAGCTTAGAGATGGAGGTGATCAATTTTAGAGGTCGAATTAATCGACGCAATATGGGCGAGCATGTTCAGTCTCTCCCTCCATGCTGCACCTGGAATAGGAATTCTCAGTGCTGCCGTCACGATTTTCACAACTAATTAAAATCTTAATTAGTTTTGAGATTAATATAATTTTCAATATATACATATATATATATATTGGCGTCTATTAGGTTCATGTGTTTACAATTGTGCATGTATGTCATGACAATCTCCTATTGTGTAAAATTTTCCATATATAAATTTCGAAGATATATGTAATTAAATTAATTAATAAAAATATAAATTTATGGAACATATTATAATGAGTTGATTCTATGTATCGTATCCATCTCTTTCCTAATTTTACAATTTTAAGTGATGTGTGGTTGAAAATTTCTTCAATGTGATTATGTGAATGTGAGCAAAAAGAAAATAAAATTTATGATAATTAAAAAAAAATTCTAATATTTTTTTCCTAAATAAAATAATCACGACTTTTGAATAAATATTTAATTATATTTCATTCTTATAATCATTCTACTCCATAATTTCACTGTACTATACTCAACAACTATTTTTTAATCCATTTTTCCAAAATAAAAATATAACATTAATGCATAACTATCCGTGTTAATAATCGTTCCTATAGAAAAAATTTATTCCCAATATTTGTCATTAAAGTTTAGTTTGTTGATTAAAACAGAGAGAAAGAAAGATACATCCCATATATTTGAATAGAGTAAGTTTCGTGTGCACCAGTTACATGGTGTAATTTAAATTTATTTTTAAAAAGTTACACAATTTATTACTGAAAAGTTGCACAAATTATTACTGAAAAGTTACACTATAAAAGATACACTTTTCAGTAATAAAATTCGTAACTTTTCAATAGTATTCTGTGTAACTTTTTGAAAATGAACTTAAGTTGCACCCGTAAATGATGCATATAAATATTAATCCATTTGAATATTCACAAAAATATGTTACACTTGTCTCTCAAAAACATCATACACGTGTCTCCCTAAAACACCATAGAGCTGGAAAATGAATATCGATGTCATTTCATTAATTAATGCACCATCGAGTCTTTCCTATTAATTGTATGAAAATATCATGAATAAGGTTACGTAATAAAACAATATTCTTATTACATTTTCCTATAAATACACCTTCAAAAGTCACTAATTAACAATATTTTCCAGCTTCACTTCACCAGAAATTAATCTAATTTGCATGATGTCTTCCTACAAAAAATTGTTCCTTCTTTTAGTTCTTCTACTTGTTCTGTCTCGTGTGACAGCTTCACACGATAAATCAATTGGTGAGTCATATTTTTTATCTCTTTTTATTAATAAAATCTCTCTTTTTTAATTTTAATATACAAAGATTATTTCTGTTGACAGATTTAAGCTTGGCAAAGGGCAGTAAGCATGGTCGTGGTGGTTATAATTATGGTTATCGTCGTTAATTTGGACGAGGGTGATAACGTCATAGATATATGACTATAATCCTCCATGCTGCACCATAATATATTTAGGAAATCTTTTAAATAATGTTAGAAATTTATATAGTGTATATATAAGAGAGAATTTAGTTGAATATATAACAATATTTTTTTTTAAAAATGTGTAACAGAAGATTGATAGTGTATGGAAGGTGATATATTTGAAAAAAATAATACACGTGTATATTATATATTATAGTAATGTTAGTGGATTTAAAATTTTATACCAAAATATACATAAATAAATAGAAATTCGGATTTATAAGTTTAAAATTTTTATTTTTCTAAATTATTTTTCACTTTTTGTTAACTTTTTCAATAGATAAGATAAATAACTCAAGATAGATTAGACAAGATTATAAATCTACAGATTACTATCTAGGAGTTAAATAGTATATTTTGATTGATAGATTAAGATAATTAGTAGTGTAAGATAATTTCATTTTGAATGTTTGGATTGTAAGATTAATAATAAAAACATACGTAGTTAACAATTTTTCTCTCTATATCATAAACAAAAATAAATTGAATTATGGTTCTCCTTTTCAATATAAGGGGAGTATTTTAATAAAGATAAAAACAATGGATTATTATCATACCTCTCCCCTAAGATAATATTATCTTCTATTCATAAGATAATTGAATTTAGTTTTGGACTTTTTATTAATTTTGGGTTTTTGTCCATTAAATCAAATATCAAATTAGATAAAATAATTTAATTTGTGTTAGCTTATCTAACGAACTAAATGAGGCCTTAGCAATTACTTATGAAGTTAATTAACAAAAATTCAAAGTTTATAACGTTAGAGGCAGCTAATTTAAATGATACTCCCTACGTCCCAATTCTATTTTTACACTTATATTCTTTGAACGTCTCAATATTTTTCATATATTTAAAAAAATTATATACTCACAAAAATTAATAAAATATATTTTTTATATTATTATTTAATTTTATATTCATATATTTCATTTTTCATAATTGATGTGTTTTTTTAAGTTTGAATAAAGTTTTGAGACGACGGGACTAATTAATATTTGATGCAAATTGTCTTGTATATTACGACGTTGACTTGGTTATGAATAGGTGAGTTACATACCAGTCCTATGTAGTACTAATAAGTAAAATATATGGGCCCCACACGCAAAGACTCTGAAAGTTATAAGTTTGTCGGTTTCCTACCATTTCTATATCTTCGATATTTTCCCCATGCATTTCCTGTTTATCCATTTTTTTTTTAGGATAGTAACAATATTTTCATAATATTTATTAAAAAAATAAAAAATATCAATAAATATCGGTCTGTAATATCGATATCACTTATTTTTTCACAAATTAAACAAAATATCGATAGATATCAAAAAAATATCGATCGATATTGAGGAAATATCGAAAGATATCGAGAAAATGTCGATAAATTTCGGGAAAAACTCCAAAAATAGTGTGTATATATATAAATTTTTCACAACTGTACAATTTAATTAAATTCTTTTGTTAATTTATATATTAAATGTTTGTTCTTAATTTTTTTATAATTTTTAAATTTATGGATATCGATATATCCATTAATATTTTCATCGATATCGATATTTTCAACTTTGACTCTTAACAAGGTTCTTTCTTTTTAAATTACTGTATTTTTTTATTTTGGTTTATGAAATTATTATGAAATGCAGGTGGTTTACGATTGTAAGTAAAATAGTGTAATATGTCACGTTTATCTCAGAACGTGATCTGTAGTCAAGTTTTACAAACTATTAGTCAACACCGTGAACTGCATGATCAAATCCTTATTTTCTGTCTCAGGCAATTAATAAATTAATAAAGCTCCATCAGCTTTTATGGCTGTCCAAATTTTCAATGGAGTCCTTTTCTTTTGTTTTATTATATATGTGGTAATTCTGTCCACTAGCTTATGACTTATCTCATCTCATGTTTTTTTTTTCTTACTTCTTAAACCAAAATGAAAATTTGAAAAAAATAGAAAAGTTATGTGATAATTTTGGTATTAATCTCATACCCAAAATCATTTTAAAAATAAGATACTTAACATATAATTTTTAAAAAAGAGTAAGTCTCCTGTGCACCAGTTACACGGTGCAACTCAAATTCATTTTTAAAACGTTACACAATTTATTACTGAAAAGTTACACAAATTATTACTGAAAAGTTACACTATAAAAGATACAATTTCAGTAATAACATGTGTAATTTTTCAGTAGTATTTTGTGTAACTTTTAAAAAATGAAATTGAGTTGCACCGTGTAACTGGTGCATGCAAGACTAATTCTTTTAAAAAAACATCAATTCCGTGCTTTCTCTTTATTAATAAAAATTAAAATAAACTATTATATTGTGTAAGAAGTAATAAAAGCAAACATGAGATGAGATAAGCTAGTGGACAAAATTACACATAATAATAGTGTATTAATTCTCCCCCTGATTCAAACTTCATTTAAAATCCTTTAATCGACGCATTCCAATTCACTTCACCAATTTATCAAAGGTAGCAGTCGGTTATGCCTTGGTAAATAAATTTGCTAAGTTCTCACTTGGTCGAATTTGTTGCACATCGATTTCACCATATTTTTTTTTTGTAAATCATGAGTGAAGAAGAATTTTGGAGAAATATGTTTCGTTCTATCTCCTTTAATATGTCCCCCTTTCAATTGAGCTATACAAGTTGCATGATCTTCAAATAGTACAGTTAGGGGATTTTCATTTTCATGCGACAATCTACAGATTTTTCTGATGTAATTGATCATTGATCTTTGCTAAACACACTCTCGACTAGCCTCATGAATTGTTTTAATTTTAGCATGATTTGAAGATGTGACAGTAAATGACTATTTTGTACAATTAGCAAGATACATTAGTTCACCAATAGCACTGAGATATGGTACTTCAAGATCATGGATCTTTTCATCATCCTCTTGTGGTCTAAAGGATCCTTATTCGAATCAAAAGACCTGACGACCATTGGGGTACTCAATGGATGTGCATTATTCATGTAGAACAACTTTAAGATCTTCAGGGTGTAAGTAGTTTGGTGGACTAAGATCCAAAATCTTTATCTCAAATTCTTTCAAGTATAAAACTGCATTTTGAAGTTGTTCAGGAGTTCCAATTAAATTGAGATAATCGACATATACTGCAATTACCACAAAATTTGACCCATATTTCTTTATAAATACACATGGACATATTAGGTCATTGATATAACCTTATTTAACCAGGTATTCAGTAAGTCGGTATCGACTATCTAATTACCTGTATAAATGTATGTTCATCAACTACATTTTAAAAATCAATTAAACTGCCAGGAATATTTTATAGCGGAACTTTATTATGTTCATAACAAGAGTGTATTTATCAAAATCAATATCGGGTCTCTGCGAAAATCCTTAAGCTATTAATCTCGCTCACCACCTTATTCATATTTAGTCCTTGTACAAATACTTATATCCAACAGGGAAAACACTTCGGGTGTATGTACGGTGAAACAAAATACTTTTTATTCATTTAGGGAGTTTAGCTCTACCAGACTTGCTTCTTTCTATTGCACCCAAAATCAAAATGCTTTGGGCACCGAATTTAGGTACTAAGATTTAAGAAAGAGCAATTGCGGGTACGAATAAGTTGTCGACGACAATGAAAATATTTATCTCTTGTATTTATTTTATAAAATTCATATAAATCAGATCCTCATTATTTCCCAAAATATTTTGATCTGGTTATTCCGCAATCCTAGTATTTTGATTGCTATGTGCACATGCTTTTTGTTAGGATTTTTGTCTTCCGGACAAATCTCTTCAGGAGATTTTAATTTATCATGTATTTATATTTTTTGTGTAAGGAGATCTTTTACGTTTTCGGCGTAAAGGACATCAATATTATTTGATTTCATTGGAACCTCAACAATTTATAGTAATTTCTTTATACTCAGTAATGTATTTGATAATGCATCTGGCATATATAATTTTTTAAAACATGATAAAATCTCCAATTAGAAGTGGTCATTAATTTCTACTTAATTTTTTTGTGTATATAACTAATATTTTAATTAAAATATTAAATTAAATATATCAAATGTGCTTATGCATTTCTGCTTAATCAGTCATCCAAAGTTCTAGAAATATTAATAAATAAATAAAAAGTCTAACTTGTTAAAAGATTATTCAATTGTGAAATTCTCACAGTTAAATAAGCAATGCGTGTTGAAAAATTAGTACATACCCTAATTCCAATGTAGATGAGTACTCTATAAAAACTGTCTCAACACATACACAACAAATTAATCCTATAATTAACTATGAATTCTTACAAAAGTTTGTTGTTTCAATTACTTCTTCTTCTCCTAATCACTTTTGCCTTCTCTTGTCACGTGGCAGCTTCACAAGAACAAGCAAGTAAGCCCAGTAATCTCCATACCTCATCATATAATGAGTTTCTTGTTAGTTCAGCTAATTTATACTTTTATAAATGGTGTTATGTTCGACAGATGAAAGGTTAGAGGTCAACGACAAGCGCGGTGGTGATGGTTATCGACGTATGGCCCAGAAGCTAACTCGGAAGCCTCCCTCGCAGAACCCCGGCGATCCTCAATGCTGCACCGCAACTAGGCCGGACCGTGGCTGCTGCGGTTGAGTTCAATTTTTTTTTCATAGTATTTGTGGATGAAACTCGATTATTTGAAAATTGAGTGTTATGTGTGTAATAGTTAATACACACGAAAATAAGATCGGTGTGTGAAAAAATGATTCAATTCAAATTGTTAATAAATGGATAATTTGAATCAAGTTAAAATAAATACATACGCATTTTGTATAATTAAGCACATAATATTCTGTCTAATTTGAATTTTTTGTGATGAAAAGGTCAACATGAATTTCTTGTGAGATTGGGAGCAGTTGTGACGCAGAGACTTTGACATCCCAGCTACCATATAGTAATTAATGTGCCCTTTGAGCTTGAACAATTAATGGACAGTAATATTAATTAATTTTAACCTTTGAATTTCTGGTGAAATTAGGAGGAGTTGTGACGATCAGAATTTGACATCCTAGCTACCACGTATTAATTAAAGTTGGAAGAATATAGAAATTGTCCCTTCAAATTAGCTTAATTTTGTGCCTTTTTACTTAATTTATTTTCCAGTCCAAATGTATATAATTATAGTAAATAATAATGCCAAAGGGGAATTTAATTTTTCTTGTCTAGGTGTATTTTCCGAATTTAAAATGTCAAAACACACACACACACACACACACACACATATATATATGTTTTTATAATAATTTATTTGAACTTGTACTTCGAAATGAATTCAAATTAAATTATGACTGTCTTGTGATTGAAAATACCTTACGAATTTGATTTAGTTATTTTAAATAATATAGGTATTTAATTTTTGTACATCATTTTATAACGAGATTTTATAAACAAAAAGTAGCATATTCTACATAAGAATTTTATTTAATAAAAGGGTTATATTTTACTTTTTTTTTTTTTTTTTAACATATACCATGTTTTTAACCATTTGTAATTCTTTAGCCAGTTTTACTAAAAATACATTTTGTACCTCTGTGTTAGCAACAACGGCCATTACCTTAATTTTTCTCCACTATATAAGATCTTGAGAACTGGGTTCAAGACGTGACGTGAAAAGTTTTGTTTCCTTTTATGGTGAGGTGGTAATTTCCCACTTATAGATATTATAGTTTCAGTTGCGATTCAGTTCTGAAGTGCAGTGAAATTCAATGCTCCCTCTCTTATTGTGGCTGGGGTTCTGATCTATATATAATGAAACAAAATGATATATCATATAATGGAAAAATTATTACAATTTATTACTGTTGTGAATTAATCAACTTCAACTATTCGAGCAATAATCAAAAGAATGAAGAACTTGTTCTTTCAGAATCAGAGATGAACACAATTGCAGAAAATAAAAAATCAAGATAACTAAAAAACAATCGAATTTACGTGGTTCGATTAATTGATCTACGTCCACGGATGGAGTTCCTCACTTTCACTGATTTGAAGAATAGAATGTACAGAGTACAATGAGTATTCGCAGCTTATCTAATCTAAAAGTTGCATTATTATCTCTAGTTTAATTTTAATGCATATATATATATAATCCTTAACTGACTTTAAACTCATAACCAATCAGATTATTTGTATGGTTATAACCGTCAAAGAATAACTGACCAACCGTCCAACATAATTATTCCTCCAACAGCTTGAAATAACCAACCATGCCACTGAGATTGGAGTCGCCTTTGTCTTCCTCTATTTTAGTTATGAACATTCAGTTCATAACCGCCGCTTCAGGATGATCCAAATGACTCAGTCTAAGTGTCTCAAGAAAACGGTATACTCAGCTCAGGATAAGTAACTTCAGGACTGCCTTCAGGTTGAATCACTCAGGAAGTGAGTCAGGATCAGTACACTTTGACTCAGTATCAAACTTTCGCTCAGGCTCCAGATCAAATTCTTTCAAGTTCAGGATCTTATCTCAGGATCCAAATTTAATAGTTCAGGATAAGTACTCAGAATTCAGGATTCAAACGCAGCTTATCTTTTACACATTACAATTACCTGTAAAAAAAGAAAAAGCAATAGCGGCTATTACTGGATATTTTAGGTAATATATATAGACAATATATGAAATTATTTTTAAAAAAAAAACGTCATAAAATTTTTAGTAGTTATTTTCCTCATTTAGTTTCCACATAATAATTTTTTTGCATATATTTTTTGTTGAAATTAAATAATAAATTACACATATTAAATGTGCCATTTGCATTTCAACTTGAAGAATTAAAGATTCAGTCAGTCAAACACATTCGAATTGAATCTTTCAAAAGTGTAAAGTCACAAATAAATTGTTACGTGTTCATTGTAATTAACCTGCTTCCCACATCTTCCAACCTATGCATCGTGTGAACTCCTCTACAGTTGAATATGTACATATACAAGCCAATATTAATTAATATTAAATAATTAATTAATTCATGCAACAGAATACCATTCCAATGTAAATAGTACTCTATAAATACTTCAAAACATATTGATGATCAACCGGACTCAAAAATTCAAAATAATTATGGCCAATTCTTTCAAAGGGTTGATGTTTCTCCTCCTAATTGTTTTTGCCTTCCTCCTCTCCTCCAACGTCTCCGCTTTACAAGATCAAACGAGTAAGCCGACCAAGTTATAAATATACCTCTCCTTGTATACAATATTTTAATTGTATTATATATAAAGTTTATTATTATTATTATTATATTTGACAGATGAAAGCTTTGAGGTCGAGGTTAAGCATGGTGGTCGTCATAATTATGGTTATCGACGTATGAGTGAGAATAAAGGTGTCCGCATTCTGCATCCCCCTTTTCCTGCTCCTGCACCTGCACCTGCACCTGCACCTGCTTCAGCTCGCGGTTCTCCTGCTCCTGCTCCTGCTCCAGCTCCATTTCGCGGTTCTCGATGCTGTCCAGCGTCTAGACCTCCCCTTAATTGTTGTAATTTTTAATTAATTAGTTTATCTTGGATTAAATGTATGTAAAAAATAAGGTGATGTAGCAATTTTTTTGAATTAAATGTTGGTTAAAATAATGCAACGTCTATATATGTAACCCCCTCTCTACTAGGATTGAAGATTGTTCTCGTGAATTGTGCATTATTGTATCATGCAAGTAGTACTTGTTTTAGAATTATAGTTTTTAAGAATATTTTTAAGAGCAAAGAAATCAACATTGACTTTTTTTTTTTTTTTTGAAATATATAATCAAAAGGCCAAATTGTGAGTTTCATGAACGAAGAAAACTATTCGAGATGGATATTTAAAAAATATGTATATGAAAAGCAAATTGTGATAATCTATAAGCTACGTGCATCGATCCACGTTATGTGTTTAATTCCGATTCAAAATTAATGAAATATATTTTGGGTGACTTACATATAGGTTTAAAAAAATCACTATATCTACAAATATGTGCTGTGCAGAAAAAAAATGTGCTTCTGTTCAAATATATTGAACCTATTTGTAAATATAGTGACTTTCTTGAATCTATATGTAAATCATCCATATATTTTTTAATGATAAACATATTATAACGGAATTAAAATTAATGAAATATATTTTCTGATGATAAACATATTATAATCATACAACTTAGTTATAAAATCTTACTTTTACAAATATATATATACAGTGTACATGATATGATGAATGATTATTTTAGTTGGCTTATCCTACTGTAATAGCCTGGAAAAACATTCAAGAGTCCTGTATATACATCGATTAGGTTTGTTTTAAAGGATAAATTTAATTATTTATCTTCCTTAAACATGCGTATTTATGGAAAATAGATAATTTCATCATGTAAGGCAGTGTTTACCTTAAATATCACACTTTTTATCATGTATTTACTTTAAAGGTAAACCGGCCGGGTTAACCCTTTTATCCTAATACACACAAAATTAGTCTTAACATTTTTTTTCTGCACAGCACCTATTTGTAAATATAGTGATTTTTTTTAACCTATATGTAAATCACCCAAATAATTATACTACTGGATGTTGTTGAACAGAAACTACCACAATTCAATTTCAAGAAATTAAGAATCATTTGAATTTGCTTTTTCTAATACCGGTTTAAATAAAATAAAACATAAATATTGGAGATATATATTAGGTCAAATTTATAAATTTTTATTTGAAACTAGCTTGTGGAAACTACCTTGCTATGTTAAGATCTATATACACAAAAAATACAATATATAACTTTTACTTTTTCGTTATGAAAAGGTCAATTACATTTCTTGCAAGACTCACATAATTAGAAAGAATATTATTGGGATTTAAAAAACTTTGATAATTGCATGCCACCTACCATATATTTTCCCTCCGAACCAGCTGGACAATAGGCAGAATTCTTTGTTATTATTTTTTTCAGTCCATACAATGATCCAAATAAAAAAATATTAATACCAAAAAAAAAAAAAACACATGTTCTGTACAATTAACGTATTATATATATTTAATAAAATAAACTCTAAAAAAATATAAAGGGTTGTTCTTTTTTAATTTTAAAAATTCAATTTTAGATTTTGTCAAAAACTCGTTTAGGTTGAATTTTAAAAATAGATTTTTTTTACAATTTCAATTAATTATTATTCTATTTTTCACTCCATTCAATATCTAGTCTACTCTCATTTTCTCCTACATTATAAAGTTTAAATCTAAGCTACCTAGAAACCAAATTAAAAAAACACATATTTTAAAAGTGGTCTATTTATAAATATATTTAAAAAATTGTACACATTACGTACTAATATTTTAAATCTATTTATAATTACCATTATTTTTTAAAAATAGTTGTATAATCTTGTAGGCACCGATGACAACTTTAATTGCTTTTGAGAATTTCAATTGTTAATTAGTTATGAATTGGACAATTACATTTCTTCTGAGATTTGATATTTAATTGCTTTATTTAGAACTGATTTAATTACGAGGAAGAGTACGTGTGGCCCCACACGCACTGTGACGCGTGGCATTGAAGAATCTCATATCCTGCCTGTTAATAAGAGAAGGATTATAGGCTAACCTAAACTTTAATTTAAATGATTTCAAAATTTTAATTATGCCAAAAATGGTTAAAGATAAAGTCTGTCACAACTTAAATTTTGAATTCACGGGGCAACAAGTATATCTAGATGGGATCGGTTGGTCATATTATTTTGTAAGTAAATGGATTCCCTACTGTGCATGAAATCAACAAAGGGTGTTGGATAACGTATTATCAAAAAAAAAAAAAAAAAGTTTTGATTAAGTAATGATTTTTTTGTTACCGTGAAAATGAGCTAAAAGGAAAGAAATAGACGCGTTTTATTTATAAATGATTGTATATTAAATTTATCATTAATTATAAACTGTTCTAAAATTTAATTAAGAATATAATGATCATAATCAGATTATCAAAAATCGTGATCCTTAGAATAACATTAATATTCATGAATATCAATAATAATTAGTTTTTTTACTATAATTTAAATTATTTATATTCTCTCCGTCCATTAAATTCATGCACTATTTTCTTTTTCGTCCGTTCACAAAAAAATATGTATTTTTCTTTTATTAAAATTATTATTTTTATCATCTTTCTCAGAATTAATTAGGATCTCACAATAATTTACAATACCTATATTTTATTTAAGGCAAAGTTGTGTATGAAAATTGTTCATGATAAGCTTATCATGAACCATTTTTAAAGTATCAAATATTTAACCAGGTGTATCAAAAGTTGAGGTCAATTAAATTTATATTCACCCCAACTTTTGATACATCTGATGCATATATTGATACACTTGACCAAATATTTAATACTTTAAACCACTTTTATGATAAACTTATCATGAACTCTTTTCACACACTACCTACTTTTTATTTTTATTTTTTAAAAATGTGCCAGCATAATAATGCATATATATATATATATATTTAAAAGATTGAAAGAGTATTTAATAAAAAAAATATATAGTATACCTATTTAAGAAAATCTCGTATTAATTACTTCGCCAAAAGGGGGGTAGTACAGGTACGTGTATGAGCCGGAAATTGGTGAAGCCATGCATGCAATAACGTTGGAGGCAAGTGGCAGGCCAACCGTATCAAATTATTTTTATATATCCTATATAATATAAATTGTGTTTATAAAAGATTATGATCGAAAGAGAGCATATATATGTTGTTTTCATTAAAGGTAATAAATTATTCAGCTAAAAGTTATTGCAAACTAAATTTATATAGGAACTAATTTTACGCTATATTCACATGATATGCGAGCTGCATGGTGTTTAGAACATGATAAATCCTTCAATTTCTTGTATAAAATTAAAATGTCCTAATTATTTTTTTCATAAAACAAAAAAATTCGTACGAGCTTGTATAAACCCATATAAAAACTTTCTCATCAACAAATGGTCATAAATCCTCGATTTTGCTTTTATCTTAGATCAATATAAATAAAATAATTTTAATAAGATTTTTTTTAGGTAAATTAACTAAATACATCTTTAGTACATGAAAGTTGAAACTTGGATAAAACTCAATTACCTCAAATAAAATTATACATAGATGCGCCGTTGACCAGATTATAACTTTGACTGATATTATTTGTGAAGAGGTCAAAATTATATTTCTTGTGAGGATTAGGACTTGACTAAATAATGAGGAGGAGTTTTGCCCAACACGCAGTGACGCAACATTTTTTAAATGAGCTCCTCTCCTACCTTGACATCCTAACATATATATATATATATTTCTCTGATTTAAAGAATTTTCTTCAAATATATATATATATATATATATGCGTGTGTGTTAATTATCAAATAAATTCGCCAAAAAAAAAAAATCAAACAAACATATGTAAAGTAAGAACTTTTTTTATGATTATTTATTGGGAGATCATAAATTTGAGTTTGTGTGCGTTTATATTAATATAACGTTAAAAAAAAAAGAGGAAGGGATATATTATATCTATTGAATTTCAATTATATGTGTGATTAATATTTTTAAAATTAATTAATTAAATATACTAATCTTAGTGCATTTCAAGTTAAAAAGATTCAATCCTTCAAATCCACTCAAAAAAATAAATAAATAAAAAGTCAACTTGTTTCGGTATCAATGGTATGCATCGTGTAAACTACCATGGTATAAAATATAAACAAATTAAACAAGATCCTTTGATTATATATTAATACTAATAAGGTGTGTATTTTTAAAATTCTAACTGAGCACTCTTCTAATGTAGAAGAGTACTCTATAAAAACTTCAGAACACATACTCATGAAATAATTAATCTAATTAATTATGGTTTCTTACAAAAGGTGGTTGTTTCACTTATGTCTTCTCCTCCTAATCATTTTTGCCTTCTCATCAGCTTCACAAGATCAAACAAGTAAGCCCAGTTCATAATTATCCCATCTTATAATTAGCTTCTTATTAGTCTAATTTCACCAAAAAAAAAAAAAAAAAACAAATACTCCCCCTGTCCCGTAGGAATTTGCACCCTACGGGACATATTTTTTAAGGAAAATGTGTTTTATATATAAAGTAGTGGCATATGAGTAAGTATGTTTATAAGTTTGTGAATGTACACGTAAATCAATGTTTTTTTTTAGTAGTGTGGAACGTACAAATTAATAAGGAAAATGTGCAAATTCCCGTGGAACATTTGATAGGTGAAAGGTAGGAAATCAACGGCAAGCGCGGTGGTGGGAATGGCGGTTATCGTCGTATGGCTCAGGATGCAAGTGTCCCCTGGTCACGGCCTCGACATGGCCCTAAAAGGGCTCGATGCTGCACCATTGATAGGGAATTGAAATGCTGCCGTTTTGGTTGGAATAAATTATTTTCACTTCTAATTAATTGATATTTTTTCTTCATGGCTTAGTTTGTGATAAGATATATGCAGTATTATGAGATTCGTAGCATCATTTAGGTGTTGGTGAATAATAAAACTCCCTTTAAAAAAGAGAGTGTGTGTTTGCAACTTTATTTTGAGGGAGTTTTTTTTTTTTTTTAAAGCTGCTCCTTTAAAAGAATTTATATTTTTATCGCATTTACCTTGCATTTGATTCATGAGATACCCAACTGTGATAATATATATATATATATATAGTGTATAAAAGGAACTGCTAAAAATACTCATATTCTTCTCAGGTGAAAATTATTTTTATATAACTTCACCTCATTTTTTTTTTCACCTAATGTTCGAAAAAAATTAATGAACACTTTTGTCAAATGTTTGAAAATTTTGAATGAACATTTGCCAAATGTTTGAAAATAATTTCTGAATATTTGACAAATGTTCAAAAAAAAAATTTCAAACATTTGACTAATGTTCCACCAACCAAAGCTGAACATATGTATACAAAAAATTATGAAAATAAAAGACGCAAAATTTGTTTGAACAACGTATATTCATTGCTACAAAATATGTAATACTTAAAAAAAAAATCAATATGCTTAAAAACTAACAGATACACTCAAACAAACACAAAAATTCTTCGAAAAAATTAGTAAAAAAATAATACGAAGACTTTCATTTATATGTGAAGAACTACTATCATCTTGTGTCAAAATCATGTTGAGCATGTAGTGTTCGAAATTTTTGTCCAGATTAGGTAAATGATGTTCGATTCTCTCTGGAAACGAATTAGGAGGGAGATATAAGGTTGGCTTGGAGATATTCTTGGAGTGTTTGGAGACTTGATGAATTAACTTCTAACTACTAACAACTAACATTTACCGATAAAAGAAAAAGTAAATGATGTTCGAATTTTTCCCCCAAAATGAGCAGATGGCCGAAAGATTCTAGGTATGAACAAGGGGGACGGGGGTCAAAATTATAACTTTGACTGATTATTTGTGAAGAGGTCAAAATTATATTTGTTGTGAGATTAATTAGGACTTGACTAGCTACTTAATGCGGAGGAGTTTTGTCCAACACGCAGTACGACTCAACACTTTGAAATGAGCTCCTCTCCTACGTACCTTGTCTTCAAATCTCTTCTAATGTAAAAGAGTACTCTATAAAAACTTCAGAACACATACTCAAAAAAATTAATCTAACTAATTATGATTTCTTACAAAAGGTGGTTGTTTCAATTATGTTTTCTTCTCCTAATCGTTTTTGCCTTCTCATCTCACGTGGCAGCTTCACAACATCAAACAAGTAAGCCCAGTATACTCATAATCATCTCATCTAACAATCAGTTTTTTTAGCCTAATTTCACAAAAAAATAAAAAATGGAAATAATACAGATTGATGCAAAAGTAATGAAATATTTTCAAAAATAAAGTGTAAACATAAGTTGAATATATAGTAGTTTTTTTTTTTTTTTTGCATATTGTTCCTATTTAAAAATAGTGCATAATTTTTGTAACAATCTGTGACTGAACATAAAAAATACAGTCTATTGATAAAATAGTATTTACATTTGATAGGTGAAAGGTTGGAGATCAACGGCAAGCATGGTGGCGGTTATCGACGTATGGCTCAGGATGCAAGTGTCCCTAACTTTTGCTGCACCGTTGATAGGACATTGGACTGCTGCCGTTTTGGTCGGAATTAATTATTTTCACTTCTAATTAGTTGATATTTTTTTCATGGCTTAGTTTGTGATAAGATATATGTAGTATCATTTAGGCGTTGGTGAATAATAAAACTCCCTTTAAAAAACAGAGTGTTTGCAACTATATTTTGAGGGAGATTTTTTTTTTTTTTTTAAGGGAAAAGGTATAAATTGGACCCCAATTTTTGTCACAGGTACATATTGGACCTTAAATTATTTTTTGGAACAAATATGCCATTTAACTTCGAGAAAATATACAAATTGGACCCTGAACATTTATCTCAGGTACAAATTGAACTATAAACTATTTTTTGAAACAAATGTCCTTCAGCTTTGAGAAAATGTATAATTGGACCTAAACTTTTAAATAAATAAAAAACTTCATAAAATTAAAAAATTAAATTATTTAAATTATAAATTAAAATTTTAAAATCAATGAAAAAATAAAAATCTGTAGAAATAATAAAAATAGAGAAAATAAAATGAATCTTCAAAATAATTGAATTAAGTAGTATTTTAATAAAATCATTTAAACCTAACCAAAATCTAAAAAAAATTAAATAAATCAAGTAAAAAAATAAGTTTAAAGAAATTAAATATATATATATATATATATATAAATCAACAAAAGATAAATAATTACAATAGTTTATTAAGAAATAATCAATTATAATGGTTGTTCTACCCGCGGATAAATGACACATCGTTTTTGTTAATTGAAAAATTAACAAAAATACATAATTTAAAATGCGGCACTGCTTAAGTTATTAATTGATACTTCAAATAGACTCTAAAATAATATAAAGAGGTATTCTTTTTTAATTTAAAAAAATCGATTTCAAATTTTAAAATCTAATACTCGTTTTAATTAGTTTAAATTTTAAAAATAGTTCTTTAAAAATTATCAATTAATTATAGGCTAACCGAAACAATAATTGGAAAAAAAAAATAATTGAATTCAGATTTATTCAAAAATCTAATTATGCAAAACATGGTTAAAGATAAAGTCTGTCACAACTTCAATTTTGAATGCACGGGGAAACAGTATATATCTAGATGGGATCGGTTGGGCATATTATTTTGTAGACGCATTTTATTTATAAATGATTATATATTAAATTTATCATTAATTATTGTAAACTATTCAAAAATTTAATTAAGAATATCAAGATGATAATCAAAGTATCAAAACTCGTGATCCTTAGAATCACATTAATTAATATTTACGAATATAAATAACAACTAATTTTTTAACTATTTAAATTATTTATGTTTAATATAAAAATATATAGTATACCTATTTAAGAAATCTGGTACTCCCTCTGTTCCACAGGAATTTACACATTTTCCTTATTCGTACGTCCCACACAAATTTGCACACTACCAAAAAATGAAACATTGATTTATGTGCACGCTCACAAACTTATACACATATTACCTATATGTCACTACTTTATATATAAAACACATTTTTCTTAAAAAATGTGTCGTTCCGTAGGGTGCAAATTCCTACGGGACGGCCGGACTATTAATTACTTGGCCAAAAGGGTGGCCGTACAGGTACGTGTATCAGTCGGAAATTGGTGAAGCCATGCATGCAATCACGTTGGAGGGAAGTGGCAGGCCAACCGTATCAAATTTATACGAAGGGCATGAATTATTTTTCCGAAAATTCTAGGCTGGATACTATGCATTTGAATTTTAATTTTAAAAAAGTAAACACTGTATGTTGTACTATGTGTTATTTTTTTTAATTTTACAATTGAGATATTGTAAATTATTTTTTAAAATATTATTAATTATTTTTGAGATATTGTGAATTATTTTGTGGTATTTATATAAACTTATTTTTGGGGTATTTTGAATTATTCTTAGGGTATTTTATTTAGAGTTGTTCTTGAGGTATTGTAAATTATTTTTGATATAATATCATTTGATCTGAGGGTATTATAATTTATCGATCACCCCAGCACTTTACCACCCTTAGCTTGAGATGCTGCCTCCGCAGCTTCCTTTGCCATTTTGATTTTAGCATAAGCTTGTTCCCCAATTACACAACCAATTCTTTCTAGTAAAACACTACACAAACTATCTAATGAACAAATTGCATCTTCATCACATATCTTTTATAAAGGGCAACAGCCACAGGAACTTTGAATACAACTGCGCTTGACATACGCAACATAGCACTCACAGAAATGAACTTCAGACATAACTCACCAAGCCTATATATGTCTCGTCCAACAAAGGTCGCCTTCCACTGCCGTCGCAAAGGTGATGAAGAAAATGACCATCGTGCCACCGTAAATCCGTCGCCTGATAAACCGTACGTCGTGCCACGTATCTGCCCATCTTCTTCCCTCCGCCACTGATACCCCACTCCTGTTATCATGAATTTGAAGAGTTCAAAATTAATTTGAATTGATTTGTTGGGATGGAGAGAAGATGTGGTTGATAAAGTTGCTAAGCGCGTGAAGCTAGAATTCATCGGAAGAAATAAAAATTGAAGTGCATCCGGTGCACTTGGGTGCACAGAAGACACACTCTTGTTTTTAATATAGAGTATTATATAGTCTATAGAATAAAAATTATGTTTATAGAAGATTATGATCAGAAGAAAAGTATATATATGTTGTTTACATTAAAGGCAATAAATTATTCAACTAAAAATTATTGCAAACTAAATTCATATATGAACAAGTTTTATTATACTATACATATCCATACCACAAGGCGTTTAGAGCTTGGTAAATCCTTCAAACTTTTCTTGTATAAAACCAAAATTATTAAAATATTAATTGAGCTAATTATTTTTTATAAACGGAAAAAATCCGTACGAACTTGTATAATCCACATAAAAATTTCTTCATTAACAAATGGTCATAAATTTTCGGTTTTGATTTTATCTTAGATCAATATAAATAAAATAATTTAACCAGGTGAGCTGGTCACCGGGCTCCTCACTTGAGTGGGTAACCTGGGTTCGATTCGCTTTGGGAACGAATAGGAGGGAAATAAGATTGGCTTGGAGATATGAGTGTACGGAGACTTGGTGAACTAACTTCTAATCACTAACATTTAAAACTCAACCTTAAATAAAAATTAATCATAGAAGGACTGTTGACCCGATTATAACTTTGACTGATTATTTGTAAAGAGGTCAAAATTATATTTGTTCTGAGATTAATCACTAATTAATGCTGAGGAGTTTTGGCCAACACGCTGTGACGCAACACTTTGAAATGAGCTCCTCCTACGTACCTTTGTGTTGAAATCTCTCTATGTAAAATATTGTGTTCATTCAACCTAATTAATAAATGAGATGATCAGTTTACAAGGTTTAAATACTTATGAAGAGTAACTAGAATGTTCCATCTAGACTGTAGAATAGAGCTAACAAGAATATGTTATAACTAACTGTTCTACCTAACTTTTCTATCTAACTTTGAGAGCAAGGCATGTGCTGCATGGCAAGCTGTATACCACTACAAAAAATGTGGGTATCAGTGATCGTTTTTTAGCTATCGTTTTGGTCAATTTTGGTTAATTAACGACCGATTAACGATCGTCGACAATCGCAAATTGCTTTACAAAATTAGCAACTGCGGGTAAACGGTCGCTAATCATTTATGTAAAATTTAGTGGTTGTTGTGGCCATCGCAAGAATGTTGTGCATTGGAAATGTTGTGCATTGGAAATGTGTGATACTATAACACCTTGACATCCTAACATATATTTCTCTGATTTAAAGAGTTTTGTTCATATATATATATATATATATATATATGTGTGTTTTTTATTTTTTATTATCACATAAATTCGCTAAAAAAGAATTTTTTTTCATGTCCTAATGTACTTTTCGAATTTACGAAAATGCAAAATGAAAATCATGGGCGTAAGTGGATGTGGAGAGTAGGGGAGGTGGAACGTGCCAAAAAAAATCCAAAAAAAAAAAAAAAAACATATGTAAAGTAAGCACTTTTCATGATTATTTATTTGACACTCATGTTGCATATATTTTTTAATATGATCGAGTTTGCGTGCTTTTATATTAATATAACATCAAAAAAAGAAGAAGGGATATATTAATATATTTATTAAATTTCAATTATATGTGTAATTAATATTTTTAGAATTAATTTAGATGTACTAATCTTAGTACATTTCAAGTTAAAAAGATTCAATCCTTCAAATCCACTCAAAAAATAAATAAATAAAAAATCAACTTGCTTCGGTGTTAATTAATTGTATGCATCGTGTGAACTACATTGGTATAAAGTATAAACAAAACAAGGCCAATTGATTATAGATTAATACTTAATAAGCTGTGTATTTTTAAAAATTCAAACAGTTGAACACTCTTCTAATGTAAAAAAGTACTCTATAAAAACTTCAGAACACATACTCAAAAACATAATCTAATTAATCATGATTTCTTACAAAAGGTGGTTGTTTCAATTATGTTTTCTTCTCCTAATCGTTTTTGCCTTCTCATCTCACGTGGCAGCTTCACAACATCAAACAAGTAAGCCCAGTATACGCATAATCATCACATCTTACAATTAGTTTCTTGTTAGTCTAATTTCAAAAAATAATACTATCTCCATCCCCAAAAGTTTGCGGTACATTTTGGGGCACGACTTTTAAGAAAAAGTGTAAAGAGTAAAATATGTATAGTGGAGATTGTGAGTTAAAATTTTAAAGGTGGAGATTTAAAGGAATATTAATTTCCATTTTGAGAGTATGCAAACTTTTGTGGGACGGAAGTAGTAATAATAATAATAGAAATAATCACATATCGGTACAAAAGTAATGCAATATTTTTAAATATGTACAGATTTTTTTGCATAATAGCATAAACATAAGTTAAATAATAATAAAAAAAAATTGCTTATCGTACCTATTTGAAATAAGTGCATTATTTTTGTACTAATTTGTGACTGAATAAAATAGCATTTACATTTGATAGGTGAAAGGTTGGAGATCAACGGCAAGCGTGGTGGTGGGGATGGCGGTTATCGACGTATGGCTCAGGCTGCAAGTGTCCCACGGTCACAGCCTCGACGTGACCCGCCTACCTTTAAGTGCTGCACCGTTGATAGGGGATTGGCCTGCTGCCGTGTTGGTCGGAATTAATTATTTTCACTTCTAATTAATTGATATTTTTATCATGACTTAGTTTGTGATAAGATATATGTAGTATTATGAAATTCGTAGTATCATTTAAGTGTTGGTGAATAATAAAACTCCCTTTATAAAAGAGAGTGTTAGCAACTATATTATGAGGGAGAATTTTTTATTTTTTTTATAAAGCTGCTCCATTGCAACATTTTGAGTTTTAAAAGTGATGGATGAATGTATGGTTTCTTCAATCTAATATCTGCAAACTCTAAGTCTAGATTGGATTAGAAAGAATTTATATTTTTATCTTGCGTTTGGTTCAGGAAATATTGAACTATAAATTAATTTGGACTGAATAGATTAATTAGGATTGAATTAAATAGGATTGGACTAAATTGGATTATAAATTTTGATTGTGTTTGGATTGTAAAGATATGTTTGGGACTAAAAAAAGAATTTTAATGTTTATTATAAAATTTTAAATTGGATATACATTTTAAATTACAAATTTACCCTTATATATTATTCAAATTTACACAATATCCTCCGTTAAAAAATATCAAATTTAATAGCAAATCAATTAAAAACAAACATGCAGGTCCATTTCCTTCTTTGGATTATATAAACTTACCCCAAACCCTGGGACCAAATTGTCCCGTACATCTGTAGGATTAGGGGTGCTTTTCGTCTTAGTGAAATTAAATCCTAATTTTTCAATTACATAAACCAAACATACTATTTGGGTGACTAAAATCATAATCCTTTCTAATCTCAATATCCAAACGCACCCATAGAGTGCATTTGATTATTAGGATAGGGGGACTAGTCTTTTAGTCCCCCAAATATTGCATTTGGATTTTGTGATTGAGTTGGATGGATTTAGTCCCAATGGGACTAAAGTCCCACATTATCCTTTACATGCTGAATATATTGATCATAGGGTAGGACCGTAGGAGGTGGGTTTATTTTGTCCTATGAGACAATTACCAAATTATCCCCCATTTTTGTTCTCATTTGCAATCATCACCTCCCACCAACCATCTCACTTCACGACCTACAGCTCCTCCACCAGAAAATGTTGTCGAAATCCATGGAAACCCACCAACTCAGCCGGAAAATCAAAATTTATAATGTAGGGTATATTGTGTAAATTTGCTATTTTTTAATGGAGGATATATTGTGTAAATTTGAATAATATATAAGGGTAAATCTATAATTTATAATGTATATTCAATTTAAAATTTTATAACAAACATTAAATTCTTTTTTTAAGTCCCAAACATATTCTACAATCCAAACACAATCAAAATTTATAATTCAATTTAATCCAGTCCTATATAGTCCAATCTCATTTAATTCAATCCTAACTAATCTATCCAGTCCAAATAACCAAATGGACCCATAATGTATTATCACATGAGAAATTTTGGACCAATTATTCCATAAAAAAAGGAATTCTAAAAAGGGACTGCTAAACTGGGCTGGTTTGTTAGATATAATTGGGCTTGGCCCAATAATGGGTTGATTCAGTTGAAGAATGATCTCTCTCTCTGGTCCTCTTATATGGTTTGAACTTAGTATTGAGTTTTTGGTTCAGTTTTGGGTCAGTTTTAGATTTAAGGTCTCATTTGATTGGTTAATAAGTTAAAGATAAATTAACTTATCTTATCTAATTTGATGTTTGGCTTGATGAATAAATGCCCAAAATTAATTAAAAGTCCAAAATTAAAATTCAATGATTGATAATATTATCTTAAGGAGGAGGTATGATAATAATCCATTGTGTTTATCTTTACTAAAATATTTTTCTTATATTGGAAAGGAGAACTATAATTCACTTTATTTTTGTTTATGATATAGAGGGCAAAATTGTCAATCGCATATTTTTTTATTATTAATTTTACAATCCAAACATTCAGAATGAAATTATCTTACATTATTAATTATCTTAATTCATCGATCCAAATATACTATTTAACTCACAAATAATAATCTCTAGATTATAATCTTGTCTAATCTATCTTGAGTTATTTATCTTGTCTATTGAAACAAATGTGCCCTATAAAATTCATATTCATATATTCTTAAAAGGATAAGATTCTTGAATTCCCATATTAAATTTCTCACGTGGCGAATTCGTCTGTCATTTGACGAATTCAACTAATGGATTCTCGAATCCACTACACGAATTCTATATATTAAGCATTACTCATATTATTTCAATTAAATTATATTATATCATATAATCTAAATAGATAATGTGACTTTCGTTTTAAATTGAAGTTACTATTATGTATGACTTATTTATTGAACTAATGTAAGTTGAATTGATATTTTCTTTCAAAATTATATTATATCATTGAATATACTCAAGTGATAAAAAAATAAGGGACAAACTCTTTTTTAGCCTTTTTTTAAGGAACAAACTCTTTTTTGTCCACAAAGTTATAAAAATTATTTTTTGGCCTTTTTTAAAAATAAGTGACCAATATACCCTTAATTCTCTTTTTTTTTTAATTTCTCTTTTCATGCCTAATTTTTTTCCTATTTCGTTTCTTACACCAAAGTAAAATAAGTGACTAATATATCTTTAATTATAGTATTTTTTTGACGGAGTTGGGTCCAATTGATTTTTTACGTTCCTTTAATCTAGAAAAATTTAAAAATAACATGATTACGAAAAATATTATCTTTATTAATTTTTAATGATTAAATAAGTAATCTTGAAAGGTCGGAAACTGGTCGGAGTTCGGTCAATTTTTTTAGAAATAGCATATTTAGTATTTTTTTTTGTGACGGAGTTAGGTCGGAACTACTTC
>JAPKLY010000615.1:0-49164 GCA_026898435.1 Prunella vulgaris | reverse complement strand
TTATAAAAGTTATCACAGCTATGAAATAAGGTCGTCTAACCCTACCATTAATTTATTTATTATTTATATATTTAATTATATTTCCACTAATGACGAAAGTTTGTGGGTCCCACACGCAAAGACTTGGGAACATACGTCTCTCTCTCGGTCTCTCCTTTCACTTTCTCTTTAGAAATTTCCTGCCGTGGGTTTACATTTTTTTATTAACCTATGCATGCATTTCATCCTCCATCACTTTTTAAATGAATATAATCATATTTATTAAATCACATCATTAATTAATTATAATTAATCATATACTATATATTCAAAATAATACGATATAAAAATAAAATACTAAAACCGAATAAAAAATGTCACCATGTTATATCCATGCATGTGCAAGTATTTTGTGTATAAAACATACGAAATTCATGGAATCGAAAAATGCTGAAATCTTGTTTGATTATTATCATTATTTACAGCGTTTATACCTAATAATGTAAAACAATATATTACGTACGTAGAATAAAACGAAAATTAAAATAACCTTCATATTTTAAAACATAAAAAAGAAAAAAAATCAATGAATTAGAGTTTTATATAATTAATCGATATATATGGGCAGACCAGCTTCTTCATCAAACGTACAGATGGTCAAAGATGAGGTCATAAACGGATTGCTTGATTCCTAGGTGATCGAACGTACGTATGTATCGTGGAAAGTTCCCATTGTTGAATTAATAGGTGATATGTGACTTTCATAAACATATTTGAAGTTATAAGTTTTATATTTATAAATTGGAAGGAATTTCAAATGTTATTAAAAAATAAAATTTTAAATTCATTTATTTTTAAATGGCAAAGTATTATGTGAGTAATATTTTGTTATTATGGATCCGTATACACTATTTATCGGATCAAATGCTGAGTCAGGATATATGATACAATTTCTAGTCATATATGCATATGCGATACTCCTAACTATAAATATAATACTCATGGTCATATATGTGTTATTATAACTGGTCGCATATGTGATACACCTATTTCTGGATTGGATATGTATAATAATTATTTTGTAAAATATTTATTGTAGTAATTTGGGTAGTGTAATTCAGTTTTTATAGTTCTAGCTAATTATTGATTCTGATGTTTCCTGACCACATATATGATCCACCTGATTAGATATGTAAATAATTTACACATAATACACACCAAATGTGTGCAATAATTATTACTTCTAATATTTTTCGTATATGATATTGCTGACCATATTTATGATACACCTGATTATATATATATATAAAATTTATATACACTATACGTCGAGTGTGTGCAATTGAATTCAAATTATTGTTCATAAATTACTTAGTGTGAGTATTATACACATAATATCCACTCTTTTCAAATTTCTAGAATTTAAAATAATTTTATTCAAATATACTCTAAATAAAATTTTATTTAATAATCGTCTGAGAGATCCATATTCCACTGCATAGAGAGAATAAATTGCAGCTCTCTATGGATTGAGCCAATCCAGTAAATTACACTAATTAGTGATTTATAATTCTAAATTAAAAGAAAAAAATTATGCGCACCAATTATAGTGTGTAATAAATATAGTTCTGACTCAGTTTCAATTTTAATAGGTCATATATAGGACAAAAAAAACTGGAACAAAAAGTACGAATCCGTATTAATAAAAATAATATTTTTACATATTATATTAAACCACTTACAAAAAAATGCATATATTTGATGAACAGAGGGAGTCTAACGTTCAAAGTTAGTAGTTTAAAATTTAAATTTAAATTTAAATTACATAGTGAAAAAAGTCTTTACAAACAACTTTCCCATAATAAAATAAATAAAAATAAAGCATGCCATGCTGCATAGCGTGTTCGGTACGCGTTCCAAAAAGTAGATTAATGTATTTTTTTTTTTTCGTAAAAAAGTAAATTAAATTAATAATAACGTTGTTTCAGGTTAAATTTAATAATAAAACCCTAGATCTATCTAACACACGTCGTACAAGTTTCAAGTCATTGTTTCACCTATAAATAGAACCTTAAAACTAGCTATCAGCATTCCATATTATTCTTCAGACATTGAGAAATTTATAAGTTTACTCGATCGGAAAATATATATAAAACTTGTTACGAAATGTTGCAGTTTCGTTTAGGTCTCCTAATCATTTTTGTCTTCCTCATCTCCTCTCAGATTGCAGCTTCACAACATCAAGCTAGTAAGCCATATATATACTCATTACAATTTTGTCGTGATATAATATGATTTACATTTCAATATGTTATAATTGACAGATAAAAGCTTAGAGATGGACGGAGAGAGTGGCCGTGGCTATGACTACCGGCGTATGGTACAGGAGGTAGTAGGCGACACCCCAGCTGATGCCCCGTCCGACACTCCACGTCCTCGTCCCCGTCGATGCTGCACTTTTGCTAGGGATCCTCTGTGCTGCCCTCGTACATGAGATTCTAATTTTGGTGTAATTAAGTGAGTATTATATCTATATTGTGGTTTGAATTTCCAGTTGTTACACTGTATTCTAGTGCATCTTAATTATATGTAGTATATCCTTCTATTTTTGCTATTAGTTTCATCTACGTGACTTTTATTCAAGAAGTGTAATACCATTGTGCAAAACGATTAATATACGATTGTATTGCCATTTAATTCATTGTTCTACACAGTCATGCATGGATGGTGATCCTAATGTTTCGGGGCACATTTTTTATCTATATGTAATTAATATATCTATGATAGAATTATACAGTGATAATTTATAAAGAGAGTAATATATTTCCCTACCTCAAGAAAGAAATTAACAAAGATGGGTTTGCCAACAAAAAATAGTAAGGTAAATAACTAATTTTGATAACATCTTACAAAATTAATTCTACTAAAACTTAATTAGTATCGTCCCGATGGAAAAAAAGAAAAAAGAGAAAGTATCTTCCAGGTCCTTAATTCACTATTAATGATGATAATCATTAGTTCAATTATTCAACAAACCATTAATGTCTTGTATAGTTATCTGTGTGTCCACAAACATTAATATAGTTCATATAGGGTGAAAATAACCGTGTGTGGTGTTTTTATTTGTCATAAAATTTTAAAAGGTGTTAGCGTCTATTTCTTTTATTTACTTTCAACGTCCTCTCAATTGGTTTGGAATAATTTACATTTCCCTTTTATTTGATCAAGGGACTGGAAATTGATTATAAATGATCATTTCCACCGTCATATGGATGTACTTAGTTATAACTAAATCGACAAATAATAGCCAAAAAAAATAAAAAATCTTGTAAAATCATTAGCATCCAGTTTCATCTATCCCAGAATTACAAATGGACATTTTAGCCCTCAATATTCAAGATGTTAGATCATTTCATCAAACAATTAATACAGAATCCAACCTCAACCTAGCTCCCACTGTGAGTTACAAACCCTCTTACAGCTTCACGATCCAGAATTTGGACCTGCGGTGCCCATCCTCTGATGATCAGTCTCCGACACTTAATCCTTGTCTCGAATCCTTGAGGCAAGCAGTCGATGATTTCTTCGTCGCTCCTCTATTTCTTTATTACCCGTACGAAATGTTGGCCTGAAGATTCAAGACCCTTTGCGATTTCATGCAGCTGAGGTGTTTGAAAATTTGCCATATATACTACCAAAACAGATATAGATGACCGATCGAGTTTGGCTCCTAGAAGTTGAGCTAACTCAAACAATTAATCTTGAAAATCAGAAGAAATCTCTTGACCTCTATGAGTTTTATCCTCATTGCTCTTATTGATGAGAGAAACAGGGCCAATAATGTGCCAAACTTTCGTGCCTCATCTGGTTTTCCTGTAATGTCTCACATAAGTTGGTTCGAGCTCGTAAAAAGTGTTGATAATGTCTTACAACTTATAATACCCAAAAAAATAATTTATGATAGCTAAAAAAATATTTATAATATCCAATAAATAATTTATTAAATGAATAAATCCAAAGAAAAATTAATGATACCTAAAGAACAATATATAATACCCAAATAATAATTTATAATATCCAAAAAATAATTTATAAATGAAAATTTAATAAATAAATAATTAATAAATGAGTAATATTCAAGAACAATTTATAATACACAAAGAACATCTTATAATACCCACAGAACATATTATAAATGAATAATTAATAAATAAATACAAAATAAATGAGTAAAAATGAAAGAACAATTTATAATACCCGAATAACAATTGAGTAATAATCCATGAATAAGTTTAAGTAATACGCCAAGAACAAATTTAGATAATAGCTCAAGAACAAGTCTAAATAATAGCCTAAGAACAAGTCTAGATAATGTTCCAAAAACAACTCACTAATACCTCAATTTACTGATACCCTTAAGTCTGAAATACCCGAAGAATAATTTAGTTATACCCCAAAAACAACTCCTTAATATCCCAAGAACAATTTTCTACAATATTCCAAGAACAATTTACTATACCAAAAAATACACAGTGCAGCGTATAATATATATTTTCTTAAAAATTAAATAAAAATTAAAATTAAACTAAAATTAAGTGCATACTTATGCACCCTAGGTGACTACTAAAATTTGCGTTAATATAAAAATATATAGTATATATATTTTTTTTTTATTGGTAAATGTTAGTTGTTAGTTAGTTAGAAGTTAGTTCACCAAGTCTCCTTACACCACAAGAATATCTCCAAACCAACCTTATATCTCCCTCTCCTAATTCGTTCCCAGAGGGAATCGAACCCAAATCACTCACTCAAGTGAAGATCCCGGTGGCCAGGTAAGCTAACCCACCTGGTTATATATAGTATACATATTTAAGAAGAATAGGTCTCTTGTGCACCAATTACACCGTGCAACTCAAGTTTATTTTTAAAAAATTGCATAATTTATTACTGAAAAGTTACACAAATTATTACTGAAAAGTTAAACTATTAAAAATATACTTTTCAGTAATAACATGTGTAACTTTTCAGTAGTATTTTGTATAACTTTTTAAAAATGAACTTGAATTGCACAGTCTAATTGTTGCATATAAAACTAAACCATTTAAGAAAGTCTCTATTAATTACTTGGCCAAAAAGGGTGGCCGTACAGGTATGTGTTAGTGCTCATGCAAGAATTACACGGGAACGTACCGCGCGTGTATGAGTCGGAAATTGGTGAAGCCATGCATGCAATCACGTTGGAGGGAAGTGGCAGGCCAACCGTATCAAATTATTTGAAGTGCATCAATTATTTTTATTATGGAGTATTATATATCCTATAGAATACAAATTATGTTTATAAAAGATTATGATAAGAAGAAAAGCATATGAATGTTGTTTTCATTAAAGGAAATATACTTTTCTTGTATAAAACTAAAATGATTAAAATATAAAGTGTGCTAATTATTTTTTTCATAAAACTAAAAAAATCCATTACGAACTTGTATAAATCCATATAATTAAAAACCTTCTTCATCAATTTAAATAAAATAATTTAGATTTAAATAAGATTTTTTAGGTAAATTAACTAAATAGCTTTACATGAAACTTGGATAAAACTCAACCTTAAATAAAATTAATTATATATACATAGAAGGGCTGTTGACCCGATTATAAGTTTTACTGATCAGTGACGCAACTCTTTGAAATGAGCTCCTCCTCCCCTACCATGACATCCTAACATATATTTCTTTGATTTAAAGAGTTTTGTTCAAATGTACATATGTGTGTGTTAATTATCTCATAAAAAAGAAAAAAAAAATCAAACAAACATATCTAAAATAAGAACTTTTTTTTATGATAATTTATTTGACACTCATATTGCATCTATTTTATGAATTTGAGTTTGTGTGCTTTTATATTATTAATATAACACCAAAAAAGAAGGGATATATTATATCTATTAAATTTCAATTATATATGTTATTAATATCTTTAAAGTTAATTAAGGGGTGTATTCGTTTAAGATTTCGTGGGATTTTAAAGGACTTTTTTCTTATAAAAAAGTCTGTTGATATTCAATTAGGATTTTAAAGGATTTAAAAATAATTCACTGGTATTCAATTAGGATTTTAAAAGACTTAATTACAATCCACTGGTATTCAATCAGGATTTTAAAAGATTTAAAAACAATCCACTGGTATTAAAAAATATAAGGATTTTAAAGGATTGTTGGGTTTGATGGATTTTGATGGACTTTTTAGTGTATTTTATAAATACCAACAATCTCATCAAAACCCCTAGGATTTCGGTGGACTTTTTTAATTAGTGACTTTATTCATCCCCAAATTGATTTATATATAATTATTTGTTTTTAAGACCTAAAATAGTTGTAACCTTATAATTTCATCTCTGCACTTATAACATCAACGATAAAATAATTACAGTGACGAAGACTAATATAATATTATATATACATATATACCAGAATAAATAAAAATAATTAATCATTAATCATTAAATATATATGTATGTTTTATATAGTATTAAAAAATAATATTGTTCATCCTAACTTATATACAAGATAAATATTTATTTTTTATATAATATTATTATAATACTAATATTATATATTACATATGTCATTAGGTAATATTTTTATATTGATAATATTTTTTTACGGAATTTGAGTTTTGTTATATTTTACTTTGGTTGCTTTGATTATTCAATTTCGATACTTTTTAACATACATATATATATATATATATATATATATATATATACGTGTATATCACAATATATATATATATATATATATATGATGCGTAGAAATTAATATATGATAATATAATTCTAATATAATAATTCTAATAAAATTACATATTAATTTCGATACTTTTTAACAAACACATATATATGATATTGTATTAGCATATGCAGCTCTACATAACTTTCTTCGCAAAGAATGTCGTTCTGATGAATTTCCAATTGAATCGGTGGACGAACCTTCATCTTCAACATTACCAGTTAATGAAGACCGTGATTTTGAGTCTATCATTCAAACTCAAGAGCAAGAACGACAAGACGCTAATGCTTGGAGAACTAGTATAGCTATGAATATGTGGAGTAATGCTATTTAGGAGGACATGATATTATGATTTTTTTTTTGTCTTTAACTTTTTTTTTTAATTTGAAGGTATGAAATTTTTTTGATTTTTTATTGTATGTCACAAATCCATGAAATTCTGCAAAGTCTACAAAGTCCTATAGAATCCATTAAAATCCTGATTTTAAAAGTCTTACAAAATCCTGCAAAATCTTAAAAGTCACCAAAATCCTACAAAATCTTTAAAATTTGCAGGATTTTTTTCAGCTAAAAAAGTCTTTTAAAATCCTAATCCAATACACCCCCTAAGTATACCGATCTTAAGTGAGTGGCCTGGGTTCGATTCCCTTTGGGAACGAATTAGGAGGAGATATAAGGTTGGACTTGGAGATGTGGAGTGTAAGAAGACTTGTTGAACTAACCTAACTACTAACAATTAACATTACCGATCCAAAAAAAAAAATTTCAATCCTTCAAATCCACTCAATAAATAAATAATTAATTAAATAAAAAGTCAACTTGTTTCGGTATTAATTGTATGCATCGTGTAAACTACCTTTCTATAAAATAATTTACATATATTTGATTTATAATTTTTAAAAAAAATATTTTTTGGATATTATATAATAAAATTGAATAGACATATTCTTATCTAATTGCTCCCTATTTTTTTTTTTTTTTGAAACTCATATCACTGAATTCGTATAGTATCGTCCTCGCACTCGCATGTTCGCTCAACATAGGCAGATATAATTATTAAGTTAAAAAAATTGAAAAAATTATCAGAAAATATACATCTACATTAATTAATATTTAATTTATATATAATTTTAATATTATTATTAATATTATTTCAATGTATATAGAAGTTTATATTTGATTTGTATATTGATGGTAGAAAATTCAATATGTTGTTATATACTCTTGAAAGTCAATTGCGATTTTTTGATAATTTTATACTATTATATATGATCGAAAAATATGGCGATTTTCGATTAGTTTAATAACGGTTGAAGTGGTGAAGACAGCACCCGTCAACTACAAATGAGTGGGTGAATTTGTAATTTTATGATGGGGAATGAGGTTACTGACATGTTAGTTAAAGGAGGAGACAAAGGTAATTGTAGTATTTAATTATTACTTTATTTTAATAAAATATTAGTAGGTATAGTTGTAAAAAATAGATATGAAAAAAACCTGATCCTTGAGTTTTCATAATAAACGGCATAGGCAGGCTCGTGCATCATCAATACATAAATTTATGGTCTGAGCAATGTAATCAACACAGCTAACTTTTTACTTTTACTTTTATGACAATTGATGCATATTCACATTACAGCTTTTGATGCATAGTTATTTTACAGCTATCATCTCTCATAAATAATTAGATATATAGTCACTTTACGACTATTATCACCTCATAAAGAATATAAAATAAAATAAAAAAAACTCATTAATAAAAATTTATAAACTGAATCTGCATTATTACTATTTTTCACCGTTAATTTCCTCACCTTTGTTAAACGTTTAATTTCTTTTGATCGGATTGATTAATTAAGCTTCGTCTAATGTAATATTAGAATTTGACATTTTATATTATTATAATTCACCTTCTATACGTTCTGCACCAAATTTTGTAATTATATTATCATCGATCATTATTATTATTACTACTATTATTCGTCATTTAATTATTTATAATTAATTATCTATAATTTTTGTGTTATAAAAGTTATCACAGCTATGAAATAAGGTCGTCTATCCCTAGCATTTATATAATTAATTATATTTCCAGCGGGATTAGGACTAATGACAAAAGTTGAGGGTCCCACACGCAAAGACTTGGGGACATACGTCTCTCTCTCGGTCTCTCCTTACACTTTCTCTTTCGAAACTTCGTGCCCTGGGTTAACATTTTCTTATCAAACTTTGCATTTCATCTTCCATCACTTTTTAAATGAATATAATCATATTTATTACATCACATCATTAATTAATTATAATTAATCATATATATACACTATATATTCAAAATAATACGATATAAAAATAAAATACTAAAACCGAATAAAAAATGTCGCCATGTTATCCATGCATGTGCAAATATTTTGTGTATAAAAAATATTCAAGGAAAAATATGAAATTTAAGGAATCGAAAAATGCTGAAATTAATCTTGTTTGATATATTATTATCATTATTTACAGCTTTTATACCTAATAATGTAAATCAATGTATTACGTACGCAGAATAAAACGAAAATTTAAATAACCTTCATAATTTAAAACATAAAAAAGAAAAAAGAAATCAGAATTAGAGTTTGTTTTAGATAATTAATCGACATATATATATATATATATATATATATATATATATATATAAGCAGAGCAGGTTCTTCATCAAACGTACAGATGGTCAAAGATGAGGTCATAAACGGCTTGCTTCCTAGGTGATCGATCGAACATATATATCGTGGAAAGTTCCCTCAGTTGAATATGCGATATGTGACTTTCATAAATTTTAAGTTATAAATCGGAAGGAATATTCAATATTATAAAAAAAAATATTAAATTCATTATTTAAGTGGCAAAGTATGTGAGTAATATTTATTGTTATGGATCCGTATATATATATATATATATATATGATACTTCTTGTCATATAGGTGATACTCCTGATTATATATGTGATATTCCAGATCGCATATGTGATACACCTATTTTTAAAATGGATATGTATAAAATTTATTCTGTAAAATATTTTATTGTAGTAATTTGGGTAGTGTAATTCAATATCTATGTGCAGTAATTATTGCTTTTAATATTTTTCATGTATAATACTGCTGACCAAATATATGATACACCTGATCATATATGTATATAATTTATATACACTATACGTCGAGTGTGTGCAGTTGGATTCAAATTATTGTTTTTAAATTTATTTAATGTGAATATTATACACATAATATCTATACTCGTTTCAAATTTCTACAATTTAAAATAATTCTATTTAAATATAATCTAAATAATTTTATTTAATGACCGACCGAGAGATCCATATATTCCACTGCGTAGAGAGAATAAATTTCAGCTCTCTATGGATTGAGCCAACCCAGGAAATTACACTAATTATAATGTGTAATTAATATAGTTCTGAGTCTGTTTCAAATTTAATAGGTCAATGGACAAAAAAGACTGGAACAAAAAGTATTAATTCGTATAACATAAACTATATTGATTCATATACATATATAAAAATATTGACTTTATCCATCGAACTATATATGTTTTATACAATCTCTTTTCAAAAAAAATATATATATAAATATATATATAATATTGAAAGTTTGTAGATTAAAAATTTAATTAAAATTACATACTGAAAAAGTCTTTACAAACAAACCCCCATAATAAAATAAATAAAAATTAAGCATGCCATGCTGCGCGCACAGCATGTTCGGTACGCGTTCCAAAAATAGATTAATGTGTGTTTTTTTGGTAAAAAAATAAATTAATTAAACCTCATTTAATTGGTTAGATAAGCTAAGATAAATTAAATTATCTTATCTAATTGATGTTTGATTTAATGGATAAAAATCTAAGTTTAATAAAAAGTTCAAAACTAAAATTCAATTATCTTATGAATGGTAGATAATATTATCTTAGGGAAGAGGTATGATAATAATTCATTGTGTTTATCTTTTCTTAAATACTCCTCTTATATTGTAAAGAAGGATTATAATTCACTTTATTTTTGTTTATGATGTAGAGGGTAAAATTGTCAATTGCATATTTTTTTATTATTGATCTTACCATCCAAATATTCAAAATAAAATTATCTTACGTTACTAGTTATCTTAATCAATCAATCCAAATATATTATTTAACTCACAAATAACAATCTTTAGATTATAATCTTGTCTAATCTATCTTAAGTTATTTATCTTGTCCATTGAATTACATGAGCTCTTAATCCATCAATCCAAATATATTAATTAACTCAAAAATAATAATCTTGTCGAATTTATCTAATGAGTCATAAATTGATAATAATATTGTTTCAGGTTAAATTTAATGATAAAACCCTACATCTAACACACGTCGTACAAGTTTCAAGTCATTGTTTCACCTATAAATACAACCTTAAAACTAGCAATCAACACATTATTCAATTCTTGAGAAATTTATAAGTTTAAGAATTGACTCGATCGAAAAATATAAAACTTGTTACGAAATGTTGCAGTTTCGTTTAGGTCTTAATCTCCTAGTCATTTTTGTCTTCCTCATCTCCTCTCATATTGCAGCTTCACAACATCAAACTAGTAAGCCAAATATATACTCGTTACAATATTTTTGTCGTGATATATATACTAATTAATTATATATGATTTACTTCTCTTGTATATGTAATGCTGCTGCACACGAGGTATAGATATATATATATTTCAACATGTTATAATAATAAATATTGTTTATAATTGACAGATAAAAACTTAGAGATGGACGGAGAGAGTGGCCGTAGCTATGACTATCGGCGTATGGTACAGGAGGTAGTAGGTTCTGGCGGCGGAGACGCCCCAGCTGACGCACCACGTCGTCGTACCCGTCGATGCTGCACTTTTGATAGGGATCCTGTGTGCTGCCCTCGTACATGAGATTCTAATTTTGGTGTAATTGAGTATTATATATATATATTGTGGTTTGAATTTTCAGTTGTTAATTACACTGTATTCGATCTAGTGCATCGATCTTCTAATTAATAGATAATATGATCATATATATCCTTCTGTTTTTGCTATATTTCTCATTTATTCAAGAAGTATATAATACCATTGGGCAAAACGATATATGATTGTATTGCCATTTAATTCATAGTTCTACACAGTCATGCATGATCCTAATGTTTTGGGGCACATTTTTTATCTACATGTAAGTAATATATCTATGATAGAATTATACAGTGATAATTAAAGTGAGTAATATATTTCCCTACCTCAAGACTAAAGAAATTAACAAAGATGGGTTTGCCAACAAAAAAAGTAAGGTAAATAACTAATTTTGATATCATCTTACAAAATTAATTCTACTAAAACTTAGTATCGTCCCGATGGAAAAAGAGAAAAAAGAAAAAGTATCTTCCAAGTCCTTAATTCACTACTAAAGTTGATAATTCATTAGTTCAATTATTCAACAAACCATTAATGTCTTGCATAGTTACTAAACATTAATATAGTTCATATACGGTAAAATTCACCTTAGTCTGGAGTATTTTTATTCGTCATAAAATTTTAGAAGGGGTTATCGTCGATCTCTTTTATAGAGTATTCTCTATGTACTTTTAATTGGGTTGGAGTACATCTTTGATAAGGATTGAAAATTGATCAAGTGTACTGTAATAATTTTATTTATAAATGATCATTTCCATTGTTAAAATATATATATATATATATATATCATATATGGATGTACTTATAAAAGCAAAAAAAATCTTCCAAAATCATTAGCATCCAGTTTCATCTATCCCAGACTTATAATTGGGCATTTTAGGCCTCAATATTCAAGATGTTAGATCATTTCATCACACAATACACAATCCAGCCTCAAACTCCCACCTTAAAATAGAGAAGTCATTTTAAGAAAGCACATCACACAGTAGCCTTTGGTAGTAGTTAGTCGAAAATCAGCTTAGTTGTGTTGCCAACATCAACTCCTGCATGCAAACAGATTCATCAACATCCAATGCTATTGATTATCAAAGAGTAGTTATGATCGATCACTACAAATATTATACCTGCATCTTCTGGTAGCTCAGAGTGCCATATTCTGATATTGTCCTGAAGAAGATGCAGAGTGCCCACGCAATCTTTGCGCGCTTCCTCACTCAACCCATCAAGGCCAAGAATCGCTTCATCAAATGCTCGTTTCGCCACGTGCATAGCACTGCAAAACGAGCGAGAAGAACATGAACTATTGTGTGCATATGTAGGCTCACTACAATGACTAATATATAGAATTTGAAATCAAAACCTTTGAGGGGAGTTGAAGATCCCATAGTGTAAGACTGAAAGGTTTACAGCCAAGCCAAGTCGAACCAGATCCGTAGGCAATAATTCTACCTCAGCAGTGTGCGTAGCAGCCTACATTACATTACAAATACAAAAACTGAATTTTATGCATTCTCAGGTTAATATCCCAACTTTTTATTCACTATTCATCTGCTCGAAGAAAAGTTGTATATATATATTGCGTTTATTATTTCTATGGATACTAATTTTATCATAAAAGTTAAATTTTTAACCCAAATGATAAACACAATGTGTTACTATATACTTCTTCAAATGGATGGATAGTAATACTTTTAGTCAAAACATGCCATACTTATCATGGGATACCTCATATGCTTTCAGCGACTCATCAGCAGCTTCTTGCTTATCAGTGCCATTTTTAAGCTCAGCAAGATACCTATAGCAATCTCCTTTCCTGCAAACGTTGAATGTCGGAATTTAACACATTATAAAAAATATATATATATATTTTATATTGGACATTCAAATAAGAAAATGTGCAAAATTTATATGGTACGGAGGAAGTATTAGATTGAAATTAGCAATTGAAATGACAAGTATGCCGTGCTCACGTTTTGTAGTAAAAGACAGCGGCATCAGGGGTGGTGATGGATGGAACGAGATGTTGATCAAGGATGGACAAAATGTCTCTACAGATATCAGTGATCTCTGTCTCGACCTTCTCCCGGTACCCTTTGAGTCTTTCAAAATTCGGCTCGTCCCGGCTCGACTCTTCCTTGTCCTCGATTGCTGTCAGGGTTCTCCAAGAAGCTCGTCGAGGCCCAGTGGCTCTCTTGTATGCTACTGACAGCAAACTCCACTCCTCAGGTGACAATTCCACCCCCATTTTTGCCACATCTTTCATTATTTCTAACATCTCTGCCACATTTTAGCCCAATGTTAAGTTTCTACATTTTAGCCAAGAAAATGGGATTAAATCAAAATCAAATTCCAATAGAAGTACCAAATTGCCACTGTGTTGTTAAACAAATTTCTTCCAATCTCACAATATATATACATTTTGCAGGCTAAGAACGCTTGCACTCGACCAAAAAGAATTGAGATCAAGGTCAAGAAAACAGAGTTAAAACAGAAACTATGGCTTCCAATTTCCGTACATGATTACGCAATGCATATAGAAGTTGTATGCATAGATTTTACCGTCGTAGCGTTCGGCTTGGTCCGCCAGCGCTGCGGAGTAAACGGCCTTTTCACGATCATCCATCGCCGATCGGAATGCTGAGCTGTTCTCTCTCTCTCTCTCTCTCTCTCTCTCTCTCTAGAATCAGAAACTGCTGTTCTCTGCCACTTGAACGATTTTGAAAGCGAATAAGATGAGAAAAGTAGTTGAAAAAGCTTTAGCTCTGCGGGTTTATATTCTGTTTATTTCTCTGGTTCTTTCGGTTTGTTGGGTGAACGAGAAACGGTTAGTCAGATAATTTATACTAAGTAGATTTTTTTAATAAATATTTAGAATTTTTTAAAATCTAATTATGATATATGTATATAAACGTTTGGGTTTTTTTAATTTTATGTATGTTAAATTTAACAGATGAAGTGTAATTTATTAATTTCCAAGACAATTGGAGAAAAAAATCATTTATAATGCCACCTTGATGCAATTGACGTGAAATTCACACTTTAGATGTCAACTAAGACATAAATGCCATTGTTTTGGCAAATCTTTTTGAGGATTTTGGATCAAAATAGGGTCAGTCATTATGCAATTGAAAAAATAAAATTGATTATGAAATTTTTTTTAGAATATCAAAGATAATTATGCATTAGTCCCATAATACATATAGATTAATCCGTATGGTTTAGTTATATTATTATATATACTTCATTATGTATTCTCGATCAAATTTAGCTTGTATTTTTTAATTGCATTTATATGTATATTTTCAATTAAATTACGGGATGCAATAGTTGCAGAATCGACTAGCTCTTTTAAAAAGAAAATTAAGAATATTTGAGGAGTAGGATTGATACATATTAAGAAAAAAAAATTCATGTAAAAATATGGAAGAGCAATAGAATTCTAGCACTCAAAATAGTGAGTTAACGAATTTTTGTCCTACTCAAAATATGATGATATTTTTGTCTAGCTAGTGGCAAAAATATTTACTTAATTACCACTTTTCATTCATGCATGCACGGACGTCCTTCAATTTTTTGTACTCACACTTCATATATATACAGAATTAATTTAATGATTTAAATAAAAATCTAATTACGCAGCATAACATGCATATCCGCGTTGGAATACCTATTAATTATGGGTAGATTAACCAAAATACGATTCATGCAATTTTGTAATTTGGCAAACAAAATATAAGTTATTTGTCTAATTTTAAAAGAAAAATACAAGTTACCTGGACTAATTTGAGTTATTAGTGAGTCATACATTAAGTGTATTTTTTTTAAAAAAATCTCTATTATTATAAAAAAAATCATCCTTGTTTAAATTTAAAGTCAATTTAACGTGTAGTGACTTTTCAATATCATTAAAATATAAATGACTTTACGAAATATAATGCACCTGATGTATACAAAAATATACCTTAAGTTTTATACTTACTGAAATAAAAATGCAATTAGGATTTGGGAGTGTTACTGCGTTTTTAATTAGAAATAAATTAATAAAAGAAGCACTACAAACCATCCTTTAATATTGAACAACTTACAGATTTTACCTATTATTCTTTTGATATACAAGAAGATAATAATTATGTAACTCTTTTGTAAGGGGCGTGAACACGTCATATTATACCTATTTTACGTATTATTCTTCAACACCAACAGTATAGTGCAAAAATGTACTTCGAATCAAAAAAATATCAATAGTATCAATCCTAAATGTACTTAGTAGTTCACTAACAGGGAGTAAAGAGTGTCTACATTGGGTTTACTTAGCCCACAGAAATTGATTTATTTATTACACAGGTATCAATATCTGAATGAACTGGAGAAGCCATAACAGGCTCTAATCAAGAGTGGATTCTTCTGCAAAAGAAGCAAAACAGATTGATCAAAATCAGGAATCAATTAAGTCCTGATAAATAATTTTTTACTTACCTTTATTTGCAAGGAGACTCCATGCTATGATATTGTCATTTAGAAGACGCAACCAACTGTTGCTCTCTTTCCTTGCTTCATCAGTCAAGCTCCTAAACTCACGAATTGCTTCATCAAAGGCTTTTTTCGCAATGCCAAGCGCCCTGCCAAGAGAGTGATGATGAAAATGCACTCAAGAGAATGATCAAGAAGAGATCAAGAGAAGAAACCTTTCAGTATTGCCCAAGATCGAATGGTAGAGGACTGCAAGATTCAAATCTAAAACGAGACGAGAGGGGTGTGCACGCGGGAACTGAGCCTCAGCAGCTACCAAAGCAGACTTCAAGAAACAGAATGAATCATATGCAGTCTAATAAACAAAACAGGACACATATATGATGTACATGATTAATACATTATATGCTTGGAGAGCCAAATCAGCATCTTCTTGCCTACCAGCACCAGTTTTAATCTCAGCACGATACCTGCAGTAATCCCCTTTCCTGCAAAATGCAGGATACCATAATTAGGCTGAAATCAACAGCTGAAATTACAAGAAAACTTGCTCACATTGTGTAGAAAAACACAGAGGCATCCAGAGTTGTGGTTGAGGGAATGAGTTTTCCATCAATGATGGACAGAACTTCTGAGCAGATATTAGTGATCTCCGTCTCCAACTTCTGCTTGTACGTGTTGATTCGTGCAGCATTAGCCTCGGTTCCTCCCGATTCTTCCTTCTTCGCAAGTGTTGACAAGATTCCCCAAGAATCTCTTCGATGAGTAATATATTTGCCGTACCCTACTTTGAGCAATTTCCTCTCATCTACTGTCAATTCCTTCACTTCCATTGCTACATTTTTCATTTGTTCTACCATCTCTGCCACAAATTTACCCCAACATTATTTGGGTACAAAATCAAGGCCGATCATCTTAAATAAATATGAATTCATTAAAGCTCGAACTAACAATACAAAATTTCAATAATTAGAATCAGGTGCTCCAGATTTATGACAAATGGAAGCGCTAAACTCATGTATAAATCCAGGAAAGTACCAATTCGCGCCAACAAAATTCGACACAAAGCAGAAAATCGAACTTCACAATTCCTAAAAAATCAAACCAACACGTAGCTCAGTATAAATAACCAGCTCCATATAGTACACATTTCTTCCGATTTCCCAAAATCTATGAAGGAATGAAACGAGGAAGAAGATCGAATCGCGATCAACAGTAAACGAAATTTACGACGACAGAGAAGATATTGAAGCAGAAACTTTAACTTCCCAATTCGTAACAAATTGAATCAACAAATTTTCCAATTTCTGAACAAAGAAGATGGAATCTCACACCCAACGTTTCATCGACACAAATAGCTGTAGCGTAAGTTTTACCGTCGTAGTCTTCAGCTTCCATCGCCAACGTAGCGACGTAAACGGCAGTTTCACGATCAAAAGAGGTGGAATCCATCGCCAATCGGAGTATTGAGCTACTCTCTCTCTTTCTCTCTCTCTGGTAAAAAAGTTTGAGAAAAGTAGTTCAAAAGATTGAGTCCCGCCTATTTATATTCTGTTTGTTCTTGCGGTTTGTGCTCAAGTCGGGTGACAACTGACAAGGTTATAAATTCGACCATGGTTAAATATTTTTTGGCCATATTTATAAATTCGACCATGGTTAAATATTTTTTGGCCATATTATTTTACAAAATTGCCTCTCGTAAAAGAAAGCCAGTAAGAGGGAGAATTTCTTTTATTGAGAATATTTTTTTTTTGGCCATATTTACATGGTTAAATATTTTTTTTTAGCCATATTATTTTACAAAGTTCATTTTTAAGCCATTTTGGTCAGTCTTCTCCATAATACTCTTCACCTAAAACCTTTTAACACCCATTTGTCTCTGTCCAAATCTGGTTCTTGGATTATTCCCTCTAAAAAAAATTCACATTTTCTTTTTTCTCATTTTTGTTTCCAGTAAAATAGTCTTCACGAAAGATTTCAATTGTTTTTAGGGTGCACCGGTTGAAAAAATAAGTGAATTTCGGGTAGTAGGAAAGTAAATTGTGAAATTGAAAATTTCAATTTTAAAAGCAATATTGTTGTTATAATATATGTAAATATATTATTATATTAATGGATATAATATTAGGAATATATCCAGTGGGCTTTAGGCCCACAAGACTTAGGGTTAGATATTCTATTTATACTTATCATTCCTATGTATTCTGTAATTCATATCATTGTAAACGGCAGTTCATATTAGTATACTCTCCTGGCTTGGTCGCCCCCAGACGTAGTCACTCCGTGACGAACTGGGTCATCAATACTGTGTCTTTACTTTTACGCTTTTACGCTTTCCTCTCAAGATTACAACACGTTATCAGCACGAGTCTCTACGAGGAAAGGATTCACGAGAGGATTGCTCAAGCTGTTCTTCGAGACCAAATCAAATTCGGGATTAATTTTATAAATTGCTGAAACCGTAAGTTTCGTGGTTAAAATTAATCTGAAAATTTATTTTTAAATATCATGATTAGGTTTCAGTCTGTTGTGTATTTTCATGTATCTGTTTATATGAAATGTCGGTGATCTATGAAATTTTGTTTTATTCACAAATTGCTCTTATACTGAATATGCTTCTATGTTTTTGGTTATGTGAGGATATACTGAGTTAGATTGCAAAGCTATGTGCAATTGTTTACACATATGAATATAACTATATGTTTATGAATATCATGATTTCGTAGATAATTAAGTTAATGTATTTATAAATTCATATGCACGCATGATCTGCTCGATTATTTTTATGATCTGAAATTTAGCATGTGCTTTTGTATACATTCGTGAGTATTCATATACGCTCTGTTTTATCAAACAAAACCCGGAAGCCAAAAATCAAAATCACTGAATCAAAACAACAGATTCTTATCCCTTTTTCACTATTCGAACTCAAACCCAGAAACCATTTTCTGGTTCACAAATTGGGTTATGAAATTGGGTTTTAGCAGCAAATCTCCCAATTCCAGAATATATGCTTTCCGTTCGAAATCAAATCGGAAATTCTGAAACTCAAGCTTTCAATTGATACTGAAATGCAACAATGGTTCATGTTTTTCGTGAAATCGAAAATTCAACATCTGAATCAATATTTTCAGAAAACTGAAAATAACCCAAAATCGACACCTACCTGTGTCCACGACGCCGTCGGCCCTGAAGAGGCCTCGACGGCGAACGGCACACCAACGCTGGGTAAGCGACAGCGACATTACCGCCTCTGTGCGCGACGCATGGACAGCAGCGTGACGGCGCATCCGCCTCTGTGCGCGACGGCGCCTCCGCCTCTGCGACGGCCCCCTGTTTTTCAGAAACGGCGACTGCCTCTATCTGACGGCGCCTACGTCCCTCCGGTGCGACGACGCTCTGCCGTCCTAAAATGCGCCAAAAATTGGACAGCCCCTGAAGCGGCTTGTCGGACGACCGTCGATCTATGGCGGCGACCCCTGCTCCGCGATGGCGGCAGCGTGAGCGCGGCCTCGCGCCACGCCGACGACGAACAGCAAGCGGCGATTGCACACCCGTAGCGGCGACTACGCGCCAACGCCAGCTACGAACGGCGCTGCTACCCACCACGACGGCCCTTCGCCGCAACGCCTCTGCGCGACGCCGGCGCTGCGACGGCGGCGGGCCCCTGAGCTCGACGACGCCTGAAAGGCGTGACAGCAGCTGCGTGTGTGACGGCAATGGCGCCCCCGGCGCAATAACCGGTGCCGGTGGCGACGCCGTGCGACCCCGTGACGGTAACAGCCTCTTTACGGCGACGGCGCGTTGGCGAGTCTCTTGACCCCATGACGCCGAAAACGCGTCGGTGAACGACGGCATCGTGGCCCTCCTGATTTCGATTTTCTCGCGAACGACTCCGCAGAAATCGGTGATTCCAAAATCTGTTGACCAAATCGTCCGAAACTGAAAACCCTTATTCAATTTGGGCCCTGGGCCATCTTTTATTAATTACTTGGGACTGGTTTTTAATCCAAATTGGCTGCATTATTTGGGCACGATGTTATTATCATTTTGGGCCTATTTAATTTCCTAAATTGGCCGCCTAATCCTGGGCCCTTCATTAAAAAAAAAAAAAAATTTATTATTTATTAATAATAATAAAACATTTACTTGGGCCAATTTTTTTATTTTATTGGGCATTTTATTTAGTTGATCCTAATTAATTTGGATCCTAACAATTATTTTTGGGCCCGATGTCCCATTAATAAAAATTCATAATGGTATTATGAAGCCCAAATCATAAATTTTTTTTAAGGCCTTATCCAATAATTATTTTTGGGTTAAAGTCCCATTAATAAATGTCTCATAAAAGTCATACACCCAAAAATATTTATACCCCCCTATAATTAATTATTAATTTTTGTCTTAGCATTTTTATGATTGAGCCTTAATTATTAAATGCTACAAACAAATAATTTCAATAAATTTCCATTTATTAATTTTTGTAGCAAAATCATGTCAAACATCACTAAACGTGAATTCAATAAATTGGCATTTGATTGCCATAACTATTTGACATGGGCTCTCAACGTTGAAACTCACTTTGTCTATAAAGACTTTACCGACACAACTAGACAACCATCTAAATCCACAACTGCCCAAATGGCACAAGCTCTAATCTTCTTAAGACAGCATCTTCACAAAGATCTTAAGAACGAATACCTCACTGAAAAAGATCCATTGACGTTGTGGAAATCCCTCCAGGGTCGATTCCAACAACAACAAAATGTGATCTTCCCCGAAACCAGACATGAATGGATAACACTTCGTTTCCAAAACTTCAAGTCTGTAACGGAGTACAACTCCGCCCTACATCGCATAGTAACTCTTTCCACTTTCCACGCTATTAATCTTGTACTCCAGCTGCAGTACAGGGCCACAGAGTATCAATCACACTCCGAGCTCATTTTCTGCACTCTTAGTTGCAGAAAAGCACAACCAATTGTTGTTGAAACATCACATTACTAGACCGGTTGGCTCACAAGCTGTGCCTGAAGCACATGCTACTCGGAGGTACTATAAAGACCGTAAATATGGAAAAGGAAATGAGGCGAGTGGGGGACGCGGATCGACCCGAAGTCGAGGCCGTGGTAGGGGACGAGGTCGAGGTCGCAACAATGCACAATATAGTGCAACTGAAATGAATGCACCTCAAGATCAACTATCGAGCTCACGTGCACAGAACAAACAAGTCTGTCACAAGTGTGGATGCGACGACCATTGGTCTCGCTCGTGTCGTATACCAAAACATTTGGTGGAGGCGTATCAACGTATGCTAAAAGATAAAAATGGGAAGGCTCATCACGGTGAAACACACCACACCGACCTGCCCGAAGCAGGCTTTGTCATAGACAAAGGATGACCTCTTGGGTGCACATATGACTATTAACTACATAATTTAATACGTTCTTGATAAAGTAGGACCTAAGTGATCCCTTGTGCGGCTGATCAATCAGCGTCTGTAATCTTGGCTCTCCTTAGCATTCCTCATATCTAAACGTATCCAAACATACACTTACGTGCTTATGGAGATTAATGTATTGTGCTTAGTAGATAGTGCTACTACACATACTATCTTAAAAGATAGATAATTTTTCCAAACATTAACTGAAAAGAAAGGAAGTGTCACTACTATTTCCGATGACGACATACAAATCGTTGGCTCCGGAAGAGCCTCGATCATTCTACCTATGGGTACCGAATTAATAATCGAGAATGCTTTATTGTTTCCACAATCAAAGCGTACCCTCCTCAGTTTCAAAGACATTCGACAGAATGGCTATCACATTGAAACAAATACTGAGGACAATAGTGAATATCTGTTAATGACTCACTATTTAAATTGTCGTAAACACATCATCGAAAAACTTCCATCTTTCTCGTCTGGCTTGTATTACACATACATCAGACCCTCAAATCTCCATATAGCTCTTAATCTAAAATTTAATGATCCAAATTCTTTCAAATTATGGCATGAGCGGTTAAAACATCCAGAACAATCCATGATGCGTCGGATTCTATGTAATTCATCTGGCCATAACATAACACACAACAGAATCCCTTCTGTTAATGAATACATATGTGATGCTTGCACAATGGGTAAGCTCATAATTCGTCCTTCTAGTAGTAAAGTAAGAACTGAATCTCCTAAATTCCTTGAACGGATTCAAGGAGATATTTGTGGACCAATACATCCAGCATCTGGACCATTTAAGTATTTTATGGTCCTAATAGATGCATCCACTCGGTGGACTTATGTAACGATGCTATCCACTCGCAATACTGCTTTTGCAAAGCTTATTGCACAGATCATCCTGTTGAGATCTCAATTCCCAGATCATCCTATTAAATCCATTCGTATGGATAATGCCGGTAAATTCACCTCTAAGGCATTCGATGATTTTTGCATGGCACTGGGAATCAAAGTGGAGCATTCGGTCCCTCATGTTCATACTCAAAATGGTCTAGCTGAATCATTAATTAGACGTTTTAAATTAATCGCTAGATCACTACTACAAAAAATGAACTTACCTGTTTCATGTTGGGGGCATGCAATCTTATATGCATCATCACTAATCCAATTCCGACCAACTGCATATCATGAATAGTCCCCTATTCAACTCGTGCGTGGAAATGAACCTAACATTTCCCATCTGCGAACATTCGATTGTGCAGTGTATGTTCCAATACCACCACCTAAGCGAACATCTATGGGCCCACAAAGGAAACTCGGTATTTACATCAATTTTGTATCTCTCCCAATACTTAAATACCTCGAGCCTTTAACTGGGGATCAGTTTACAGCCTGTTTCGCTGACTGCATATTCGACGAAGATCTATTTCCGGCCTTAGGGGGAGAGAAAAATACCACAATTAATAAATGCCGTGAAATTATGTGGAACACAAAAGATCTTCAATACTTAGGCCCACGCACTAGTCAAACTTGAACCAAAAGTTCAAAAGAAAATAAACTTGCAATAATCAGCAAGTAATCTGCCAGATGCATTATCAAATGCATTACTGATTATAAATGAAGTGACTGTGAATAGTTAAGGATGCCCCTATACGCCAGAAGCGTAATGAACCTCCTTACACAAAACCATGGTATATTAATGCTAATAATATATTCAGTCACTCATGAAATCTCCTGAAGAGATTCGTCCCGAAGACGAGAAATCCTAGTAAAAGGCACGTGCACATAGCAATCAAAATACTAGGATGTGGAACACCCAGATCAATGGGAAATGATCAAGATCTGGTTTACATGAATCTTAAATAAACATAGGAGACAAACATATCACTGTTGTCGACAACATATTCGTACCCATAGTTGTTCTTTCTAAAATCTGGTACCCGTATCTAAATTTGATTAGATGCAATAGAAAGAAGCAAATATGGAAGAGCTAGACTCGCAAAATAAACTATTTTGTTCTATCGTACATACCCCCTAAACATTTTATCCCTGAAGGATATAAATGGGTATTAATACGAAACAAAATGAAGTTGAGAGATACAAAGCGAGATTAACAGCTTAAGGGTTTTTCGCAGTGACCCATTATTGAGTTTGATGTGATCAAACAAATACTCCTGTTATTAATATTATAAAGTTCCGCCATATATCCCTGGCAGTTAAACGCATTTAATGGACATAATTACCGCATATTTATACGGATCATTAGATTCTGACATCTATATGAAAATCCCTGATGGATTAACTATTCCCCAAATGAGGAATAACGAACATCGTAGTATGTTCAGCATTAAGTTGCAACGCTCGTTATATGGCTTAAAACAGTCAGGTCGTATGTGGTATAATCGACTAAGTGAATTCCTCCTGAAGAAGGAATACGTAAATAACGAGGCTTTTCCTTGTGTATTTACTAAGAAATCCCTTAATGGTTTTTGCATCATCTCGGTGTATGTGGATGATCTAAACATTATCGGAACAAGGAAAAAGATTGAAGAAGCAAGTTCAATCTTAAAAACTGAATTTGAAATGAAAACTTTGGGTAAAACCAAGTTCTGTCTCGGTCTGCAGATCGAGCATTTCCCTGAAGGAATACTGATACACTAATTAGCTTACCTAAAGAAAGTGTTGGAGAGATTCCATATGGATAAATCTCATCCTTTAAGCACTCTAATGGCTGTCCGTTCCTTTGATTTGAAAAAGGACCCATTCAGACCTAAGGAAGATACCGAAGAGCTATTGGGACCTGAAGTTCCATATCTAAGTGCAATTGGTGCACTGCTCTATCTTGCAAACTGCACTAGGCCTGATATTGCCTTTGCAGTCAATCTACTTGCAAGGTTCAGTGCCTCCCCTACGAGGAGACATTGGAATGGTGTGAAACATATTTTACGATATCTTCAAGGTTCACAAGATCTTGGTCTTTTCTATCAGAGAAACCAAGACAAAACACTTATAGGTTATGCTGATGCTGGTTATCTATCTGATCCCCATAATGCGAAATCGCAAACGGGTTATGTTTTCTTCTGTGGTGGAACAGCCATTTCATGGAGATCTGTCAAACAAACCTTGGTGACCACATCGTCAAACCACTCAGAGATCATAACTCTATACGAAACTGCACGAGAATGTGTGTGGTTAAAGTCCCTTATAAAACACATTCACGATTCGTGTGGTATCCCTTCTGTTGACTTAAGCCCGTCAATTATCTACGAAGATAATGCTGCATGTATTGCACAAATGAGCAACGGCTATGTCAAAGGGAACTTGACGAAGCATATATCCCCAAAAAAATTTTATCCTCACGAACTCCAGAAGAGTGGTGAGATCACGATAAAACAAGTACGCTCAAGTGACAATCTAGCTGATTTGTTCACTAAATCCCTTCCTACTTCGACTTTTGAAAAGTGCGTACATGGAATCGAGATGGGTCGACTTGGAAGGTTGTTATCTTCAGGGGGAGTAACAAATGTTAAACAATCCTGATGATTGTATCCTCGAGGCCATTTGTAACACTCCACTAAGTAACACTTGCATTCTTCCTTGTCATATTATATCCAAGGGGGAGTGTTATAATATATGTAAATATATTATTATATTAATGGATATAATATTAGGAATATATCCAGTGGACTTTAGGCCCACAAGACTTAGGGTTAGGTATTCTATTTATACTTATCATTCCTATGTATTCTGTAATTCATATCATTGTAAACGACAGTTCATATTAGTATACTCTCCTGGCTTGGTCGCCCCCAGACGTAGTCACTCCGTGACGAACTGGGTCATCAATACTGTGTCTTTACTTTTACGCTTTTACGCTTTCCTCTCAAGATTACAACAATTGTAATTATAAAGTTAAAACGGCTAAAAAAATTTGGTCAATATAGTCAAAATACAATTTAACCACATAAGTGATGACTATTTTGCATAATTTTTTTTATTGAGTACTATTATTTGGATTAAATATTTGTAAATTTTATAAATTATTTTTATTTAAATTCTCGATCAAATATTGAACTAAAATGTAAATGGCCTTAAATATTTCATCGTTTAACTTTTGATCCTATATTTCATTTTTTAATTGGTTTCAGCAAATTTTAATTAAACATGTGTTTATTTTTAAAATTTTTATATTTTCTAGGAAAAAATATATATAGTACAACACATATTATAAATATATATAATTAATCAATTTAATATAAATAGTGCATTAAATTTTATCAAGTCAAAACAAATTTAATATATGATCAAGTAATTCTCATACTGATCAATGAAATATCGATAAAACCACAACAATTGAAGGCAGTGAGTGTACAAAGACAGTAAAGTAGTAGAGGAGAGCTTTGGTCATGATCGGAACTAAGTACTTCGGTGGTAGCTGCCATGAATTATATGGACGGGCAAAGGAAGGACAACTAAGGAAACAAATTTGAGTTTCATACGGATAGGGTTATATAAAATTTGATTTCAAAATAAATGGATTTCGTCAATTATTATCTAAGAATAATCTATATTATTGAATTGGTCGATTATTTTTTTTTATCAGGCAAAAGGAATAATTTATTTCACGATTTAAACTTTAGGCATAAGAAATGCACAAGCTTAACATATTAGAGAAATAAGATAAAGTTTGGATGGAAATGGTACATGATAAATTTATTTATTATAAATTATTTTTAAAATTAGTTTTAAATATTTAGCTAAATTTATCAGAAATTTTATTAAATATATTAAAATTTGAGATCAATGATATTGTATTATAATTATTAAATTTTATTCACCTTAACTTTTAATACACCTGATAAATTTTAATATATACTTAATTAAATATTTAATACTTTAAAACAATTTAATAATAAATTTATCATCAACTATTTAAATATAAAACTAGTCGAGAAACAAAGCTGACACGCTTTCATTTTATCATGAATTCATTAACTGAGCATTTGAATTTAAAAGTCTTTAATTGCAAGTAATTTATTTAATGGGAAAAAGATCTTTACGTCCAAAAACCATTTCAAATATTTGTTTTGGTTATGTTTGGACGGAGGGTTGTGAATTCATAACCTAAATCAATGAATTTGATTAGGTAAAATATTCAATGAATAAATTTCAAAATGCTTAATTTTGAATTTTAGAAATACCATGTCATTTGAAATTTATAGAATTTCAAATTCATCATTTCTCCATCGAAACCTAAGTTAATTTGTAATCAATTATTTTTTGTGCCCTAATTAACAAGTATAAGATCTAATTAACAAATTTGAAGTCAAAAACATAGAAAATAGATTCTAAACACACACATATGAAGGAGGCGAGTAAAAATCAAATTGTACACACCAAATGTCATGTCATCCAAATATGATCATCTAAAATCAATAGGGAGTAAGGGTGTCAATTTTCACAGGTATTAATATCCAAACTCAATTTCTGAATGAACAAGGGCATAACAGGAGAACACATTGCAGGCACTAATCAAGGTTGAATTCTTCTGCAAAAAACAGATTGATCAAGATCAGGTATTAATTAAGCAAAACAATCATGATAATTAATTATTTACCTCTACTAGAAAGTCTACTCCATAGTGTCATGTTGTCATTAAGACAATGCAACCAATGGTTGCTCTCTTTCTTATCTTCCGGACTCAAGTCCGTAAGCCCAGGAAGTACTTCATCAAAAGTGTTATCCGCAATTTGGTACGCCCTGCAGAAACAGGTAAAGATAGTCATTTTACTCTCCAAGAAAATGATCAAGTTAATATTGCTGGAGAAACCTTGTGGGCTTGCCCAAGATATCATGGTAGTAGACTGCAAGATTCAAATCTAAACCGAGTCGAGCAGGGTGTGAACGCGGTAACTTGGCCACAGCAGTTGTCATAGCTTTCTGCAAGATCAAAAACAGAATGAATTATATGCATTCTAATAAACAGGACATATATATGATGTGATTAATACCTCATACGCTTGGAGGGCCAATTCAGCATCCTTTTGCCTGTTAGTACCAGATTTAATCTCAGCACGATACCTATAGTAATCCCCTTTCCTGCAGAAGTGGAGGATATCATAATGAAGCTGAACTAAATTGAAATTAACAGCTGTAATAACGATAAACCCTGCTCACATCGTGTGGTAGAACACAAAGCCCTCTGAAGTTTTGTTTGAAGGAAGGAGATATTCATCAATGATGGATAGAACTTCAAAACATATACGAGTGATCTCAGTCTCAAGCTTCTTTTTGTACCCATGGATTCGTGCAACATTCTCCTCGTTCCCTTCCGATTCTTCCTTCCACTCAAGTTTAGACAGTTTTGTCCAAGAATCTCTTCTCGTCGTAATATATTTACCGTACCCTTTCTGGAGCAATTTCCTCTCATCTAATGTCATTAGCGGCACTTTTGTTGCCACTTCTCTCATTTGTGCTACCATCTCTGCCACAAAATTATTTCAATTCAAAATCAAGGAAGGAAAAATCCAACTGATAGTGAAAAATTTCAATATATTCAGCAATCAGAATCAGGTAAAAGAAAGCGCTAAACCCTGTAGCAATCAAAGTCAAGAAAATTCACTAAAATACTGAAATCATAACAAATAAATCCACTGAGTTACTCAATCAAAATAACCAGCATCATATGGCACATATTTCTTCCATTTTCCCTAATCTATGCAAAAATACGAGGAAGAAGATCGAATCAACGCCAACAAAATTCGATAGAGCAGATATTGAAGCAGAAACTCTAATTTCCCAATTCTTAACAAATCAAATCAACATTTCTTCCAATTTCCGAATATGAATTACAAGGTTACACAAATTCAAAGCGAAAGAAGATCGAATCATGCTCAACGCCAACAAAATTTGACAGAGCCGGTATTGAAGCGGAAACTCTAACTTCCTAATTTCAAACGAATCAAATCAACAGTTCTTCCAATTTCCGGATATGAATACACACAAATCCAACGAACAAAGAAGAAGGAATAACCATCAACGTTTCATCAATAAATAAACGTCATATGCAGAGATGCACAATTAGTTGTAGCGTAAGTTTTACCTTCGTAGTCTTCTGCTAGCTCCGCCAGCTTAGCGACGTAAAAGGCAGTTGCACGATCGAAAGAGGAAGAAGTCATCGCCGATCGGAAAATAGAGCTTCTCTCTCTCTCTCTCTCTGGCAAAAAAGTTAAGAGAAGTAGTTCAAAAATTGAGTCCCGCCTATTTATATGCTGTTGATCGTTGCGGTTTGTGCGCCAGTCGGGTGAAACGGTTCGTGAAGATATTTTATAAATTCGGTTTAGTGCATGTAATGGGAAATACCCGCACTACCCCTCATAACTGAAAATGAGAAAGAAAAGGATTTTCTTTTTTATTATTATTATTATTATTATTATTATTATTATTATTGTTATTATTATTATTATTTCAAATATACTCGCTTAGGTTGTTTTAATTTGTTATTGAATTTTATAAATTTAATAAGTTGGGTCATCAACTGAATATAAAATCGAGAGCTTCACTGAAGAAGTCATAAATTAAAATATGACCTCGTACAAAATTTTATATTTTTATTAAATAGAGTAATACTTGAGTCAACTGAAATATATAATTGATTTTTAAGTATTATCATTTTGTAAAATGAGTAATATTATTATATATATACAACATATATTATCATTCAACTGATATACAAAATAAAAAAAATATTTAGAGAACTAATTTAAGATTGAAATTAAAATTGGGATAAATTAAGATGCTAAAGTTTTACTTTATCGATACTGATATTAACCATATTTAACACTATCAGCGCAAAAAAATTGATTTAGCGAAAAATGTTCGGAACTATTGTAGGTCATATTATATATTGGGCCGAGTCTTTTGTATTTTTGTGGATAATATTTTCGATAATTTTTTTGTTCTTGCAAATTTTTTGAAACATCTCTACTTTGAAAAAAGTTGTTATTAAAAAAGATTTTAGTAGAATGAATAATTAAAGGGCATATAACAATTCATCCCAAATTAATAGGGTTGGTGGTTGATATTGTATTATGGATTTCTAATTAGAAAAAGTGTAAATGACACGTAAAACAAGAGATTTTTATTAAAAAAAAAAGTGACACAATTTTATAGCAGAAACGCATTATCTCACTAGTTTTTTTTTTTTTTTTTGAAAGGAGAATCTCACCGGTTTCGAATCATGCATGCATCGTATCCTTGAACCACAATTTTTGGGGAAAAATAATTTTCTTTTCCTCTAAGTTTATCTCTTTTTAAATTTGATCCTACTAATTTTTTCGTCCCATATCCTTTTCATAGGAACGGTTTCTTTAGAAATGACCTCGTAACATGGATTTGAGTCTTTAATTGATACCATAAATTTTTTTGTCTTATTTAAAAATTTAAACTTATAAAGAGAAATTTTATAATGTTGGTGTTTATAGCATTCCAATTGTAAGTGGTGATTTAACAAATTCTAGCTCAGTGATATATTTTCGCATGTAACAACTTTTTATTCAGGATTAATCTGTTTTAATGGATAGAATTGATGCATAATTGTTCCTTTTTTTACGGGATAAATGATCCAATTATCATATAAAAATATAATCCTTCGAATTCAACAAAGCAAACTAATCCTAAAATATTAACTTATCAACCTAAACAGTATAGTAAAGAAAAATGTACTCAAAAAGACCAAATAGAACCAAAATACCCAATATGAAATCAATATATAGTATCAATCCAGCAGACAGTGTATTTTTATTATAGGGAGTAAGAGTGTCTAAATGGTGTTTACTTAGCTCACCGTATAAGAATGCTCAGTTGATTTATTACACATTTTATTATAGGGAGTAAGAGTGTCTAAATGGGGTTTACTTAGCCTACAGTACATGAATGCTCAGTTGATTTATTACATCCAATTGCTGAATGAACAAGGCCATAACCGGAGAAGCCATTGCAGGCTCTAATCAAGAGTGAATTCTTCTGCAAAAGAAGCAAAACAGATTGATCAAGACCAGGTATTAATTAAGTAAAACAGTCATGATAATTAATTATTTACCTCCATTAGAAGGTTTACTCCATACTTGCATTTTGGCATTAAGAGAACTTAACAAGTCGTTGCTCTCCTTCCTTGCTGCATCACTCAAGTTACTAAGCCCACGAAATGCTTCATCGAAGGTTTTATCCCCAATCTCGCACGCCCTGTACGTAAAGAGAGTGATAAAAATTGAACCCATTTTAGACTCAAGAAGATGATCTAGTTAAACCTTTCAGTATTGCCCATGATCTCGTGGTACAGCACTGCCAGATTCAAATCCAAACGGAGTCGAGTCGGGTCTGCACGGGGTAAGTCAGCCACAGCAGCGACCATAGCAATCTGCAAGATAGTACAAAAACAGAATGAATTATATGCATTCTAATAAACAGGAAATATCTATATGATATGTGATGAATACATCATATGCTTGGAGGGCCAAATCAGCATCTTCTTGCCTATCGGCACCAGTTTTAATCTCAGCAAGGTGCCTATAGTAATCCCCTTTCCTGCAAAATGTAGGATATCTAATTATGTTGAACCAAATTGAAATATTAACAACTGAAATTACAATAAAACCTGCTCACATCGTGTAGTAAAACACAAAGCTATCCGGGGTTGTGCTCGAGGGAATGAGATGTTCATCAAGGATGGATAAAATTTCAGCACAGGTACGAGCGATCTCGGTCTCAAACTTCCGCTTGTACCCATTGATTCGTTCAGCAATATCCTCATTCCCTTGCGATTGTTCTCTCCTCTCAAGTGTTGACATTTTTTCCCAAGAATATCTTTGTTTCGCAACATACATACTGTACCCTGTTTGAAGCAATTTCCTCTCATCTGCTGTCAATTCCTCATCCATTTTTACCACATTTTTCATTTGTGCAATGACCTCTGCCACAAAGATTATTTTCATTACAAAATCGAGAAAGGTTAAAGCCTGAATTTCAGTATCCTGAATAATAAATACATTCACTCAAAAATAAAAACTCAAACAGAGGAAAATTTCAGTGTTTTCAATAATTAGAAGTGCATATGTGTCGAAATTAGGTAAATATGATAAATGGTAGCAATTATGGTCAGAAAATTCGATAAACTACCAAATTACTCACTATGTTACCGAGCTACAGAGCAGATATTGCAACAGAATCTCTGAAAATGCAAAGAGGAAGAAGATCGAAATCATGCTCAAGGTCAATAAAATTAACATGAACACAATTCGACAGATCAGATATTGAAGCAGAAACTCAAACTTCCCAATTCCTAACAAATCAAATCAACATTTTTTCCAACTTCCGAATATGAACACAAGATTACACAAATCCAACTAGCAACGAAAATAGAATCAAGCTCAACGTTTCATCAACACATAAACATCATACGTAGATACACAATTAGTTTAGCGTAGGTTCTACCGTCGTAGTCATCTATTACCGCCGCCAGCTCAGCGGTGCAAACGGCTGTTTCACGATGAATAGAGATAGAATCCATCGCCGATCGGAAAATTGAGCTTCTCTCTCTACGTTCAGAAACTGGTAAAAAAGTTGAGAAAAGTGGTTCAAAAAATTGAGTCCCGCCAATTTATTCTCGCGGTTTGTTCCCAAGTAGGGTGAAACGGTTAACAAAATAATTTACAACTTCGTTGTGATGTTAACCAAACCAATAGCGTCTAGTACACTGAAATACCCGGACTGCCCCTCATAAAAGAAAACCAGAAAAAGAAAGGAGGATTTTTTTTCTTTATATTAATATTATTATCATCTAAAGACTCATTTTGTTCAATGGACAAAATAAATAATTCAAGATAGATTGTACAATATTATAATCTAGAATTGTTATTTGTGAGTTAATAGTATATTTGAATTGATAGATTAAAATAATTAGTAATGTAAAATAATTTCATTTTGAATGTTTGTATTGTAAGATTAATAATAAAAAAAATATGCAATTAACAATTTTGCCCATAATATCAAAAATATAAATAAAGTGAATTATGATTCTACTTTCAGGAGTATTTTAGTAAAGATAAACATAATGTATTATTATCCTACCTCTTCCCTAAGATAATATTATCTACCATTCATAAGATAAATGAATTTTAGTTTTTAGTTTTTTTTATTAATCTTAGACCTTTGTGCATTAAATCAAACATCAAATTAGATAAGATAATTTAATTTATATTAGCTTATCTAACGAACCAAATGAAACCTAAAATTGTGTTCCAATCAGAGTCAAATATTTATATAATCTATTGCTTTCTTCGACTGAAATTATTTTTTCATATATGATATTTCACGATGTGTATCATTAAATGTGAATAGTTGACATTTAAATAGTGAAAAAATTACTTAGCAATAGAATACGCCACATCAATTTAATTTGTGTTAGTAGTCCAACAACATGGAACATCTAATAAATTAAAAAACTGAAATAGAAAATCGAACTGCTATTCTTTAGTTTTGTTTGATTTTTTATTGAATTTTATTAAAATAAGTTAGTTAGTTGAATTTAAAATAGAATGAGCTTCAATTGGGATAGGTCACAAATTATAATTCAATTGACTGCCTATTAACTGAGGTGATCAATTATTTGAGAATGCAAATGAAATTAATTATTTTTTAAGGGTGTTAATATGCAACAATTAAAATTTCAAATAATTATATATTTTCGCCCACAATAGTGATTTTGTTATTCAAGGGGCAACCATTTAATAGTATGACAAAATTGTTAATCAAGCCAATCAACTTAATACGCAAATTGAGTCACACGACGAGAACATAGTAAAAAAATAAAACATTTAGATGAAGAAAACAAACAAGCTAAGGAGAAACACAAAAAGATTTATGTTGTTCGATCTTTAATAATCTATCTACGATCACAGAGAATCTGTGCACACTTTCATTACTTTTCACAGTCAGGTTATGCATTCAGGTTATGCATTCACACTCAATGGTGGAGCGGTGAGCTGGAATAGTTCCAAGCAAGAAACAACTGCAGATTCAACAACCGAAGCCGAGTACATTGCTGCATCAGAAGCCGCATAAGAGGTTGTCTGGATTTTACAGTTCTTGAAAGAACTAGGGGTATTTAACTAATCTTTTATTTTTGAAGGTGTTATGATGCTTCACTTTTTTATTGAAAATTCCCTCCAATTATAAAGTGCAAAATTAAAATAAAAAAACTAAATTATGCAATATTAAATTAAAACATTATGTAATTTTTTACAAGTGTTTTAATATTTTTCTTGTGAAAATTACCGCCTACCAAGCAAAATAAAAACAAAACATAATATTGTATTAAATCATTTCATACAATTCTATGATATCATCAATTAAACAATACTAATATTATGAAACAATTTATCCTTAAAAAGAAAAAAATATTATGAAACGATCTAGTGTAAATGTAATGCTAGAAACGTGTAACAAAAACAATTATATTTCCAAAACAATAAAAAAAATGCTGATAATTTAAACTATATATGTCAATGAATTTATTGCCCTATTTAATTTTAGCATGCAGAAATATTTCTTTAAGAGTTAAAAATTGCTTAATTATGAGGTTAACTTATATATGTACGTGCTAGTCAACTCCTTGCAGCAGGATTGAGAGGTTTCATTAAATAAACTGACAATATCAAATTTTATTACTTTCATATTTTCTTTCAACAGTTTCGCACATGAAAAGTGGGGTAAAACATGAGTTCCATCATCTCCCTATGATAGTGTAAATTTCTCCTTAAAATTAGGAGGGATAGACATTATGCATGAAGTGGGATCATTATTATGAATTTTATAAATATATATTTTTATTTATTATTTTAATTTTATGTTTATTTTTCTTCAAAATTTATAGGAATTTATACTTAAAAAAATGAAGAGGATACGTGAAATAAAACATGACTTTTTTTTCATTTCCACTATTCAAGAAGTTTACCTGACGGAAGCAATTGTCGTTTGTAAAATAAGAAAAGTGTGTAAACTCCTGTGAAATGGAGGGAGTATAATATAATTTACAAAAGACATGATAATCTTATAAATATTTTTTATACATAAATTTTAAAAAATATTGTAACAAAATTTGAATGAATCTATTGGAAAATTTAATTTTTAAAGTTCATTGGATCTCAAATTCATAATTAACAAATTAAACACCAAATCGTATTTCCAGTACAACCGATTCAGTAAAAACCGGAAATAAACAGACTATAAATTAGGCGGGACTGAATTTTTTTAAACTACTCTCCAAACATTTTCGCCGGCAGTTTCTGATTCTAGAGAGAGAAAGCAGTTCAATTTTTCGATCGGCGATGGCGGATTCCTTTTCTGAACGTGAAAAGTCGGTTATCATAGCTAAGCTGGCGGATCACGCCGAACGCTACGACGGTAATACTTAAGCTACAGCTTTTATATACAAGATAAGTATGTATGCATGACGCGTTGAGCATGATTCGATCTTCTTCTCTGTTGCATTTTTGTATAGATTTTGCGAAATTGGAAGAAAATGTGTACCATAAGGAGCAGCTTTTTTTTTTTTTTTTTTGATTTAGTGACTCACTGGTTTGACTTGTTCGGATTGCAGAAGTGAATAGTTTCTTCTTCAATATTGCTCTGTAGATCTGTAAGATAGTGAGCAATTTGGTCGTTTATCCAACTATCTTGACCTTGATTGATATTTTTCCTGGGTTTATACGTGAATTTAGCGCTTCTTTTATCATATTTAAATATCGATGAGGCATTGATTGCGATTTGATCTTCGATCCTCGCTGGATTTGTGTAATCTTCAATCCTCGCTGGGGAATTGGAAGAAATTGAAAGGTTCTGCTACAATATCTGCTCTGTAATTGGAAAAATTGGAGCACCTGATTCTCATTATTGAAAGTTGGCATTTCCAGTCGTTGATTTTCTTCTTTTGTTGATGTTAGGCTTTAATTTTTCCCAAATTTGTGGCAGAGATGACAGAAGAAATGAAGAATGTGGCAACAATAGTGGTGAAATTGACAGAGGACGAGAGATTCTTACTATCTTCAGCGTACAGGAAAAAGCTTTGGCCTCGCAGAGCTTCTTGGAAAATCTTGTCATCAGAGCTGGAGAAAGAGTTGGACAAGAAGAAAGCTAATCGAATCACTGAGTACCGGAACAAGGTGGAGGCAGAGATGAGGGATATTTGTAACGACATTTTGTCAATCCTTGATAATCATCTCATTCCCTCTTCCAAAGATGGGGATGAACATCTTCCTATTGCCGCCTCTTACTACATGATGTGAGCAGGCTAATGCTTATCACTTGACTTTTAATTTCAATTCTGTCCATGGTAATATGATATCCACCTCCACGTTTTGCAGGAAGGGAGATTACTATGGGTATCTTTCTGAGTTTGAATCTGGTAGTGCAAAGAAAAATGCTGCTGATGAGGCTATCAAAGCATATGAGGTATCCAATAAACATGCATTTTATTGGCTAAATCAATCTAAATTTGCATACAATTCTGTTTTTTGCAGTCTGCTATGACTATTGCCATGGACAAATTAACTCCTGAAGATCCCATTCGACTGGGCGTGGCTTTGAATTATTCGGTGTTCTACTATGAGATCTTAGGCTTATACGAAAGGCCAGTTTCTCTTCTTGATTAGCCATTTTCTTGTGTATAAATATCATGATGAGTATATCTGTCTGTCTCTGCAGTGCGTGTGAAATGGCAGAAAGTGCGTTTGATGATTCAATTTTTGGGCTTGATCTTGAGACCCTGAATTTGGAAGCATACAGAGATAGAGACGAGATTATGCAGCTTCTTAAGGACAATGTGACGGCATGGAAGGCTGCAAAATCACGCTGCTATAGTGATGGTGACAATGTACCACCTTATGAGGCTCTGTCGATGCGCATTTTATAGGCATCAAAGTTTAGATTCTATCGTTTATGCATTTTTTAAGTAAAAAAACGAACACCCCTATAGGTGGGAGATTGAGTAATTGGAAAGAAATTTTTTTTAGATAAAACTCTTTTTTTAGCCATTTTGGTAATTATTTTATATAAATATCACTCATTTAAAACTTTTTAGTATCGAATTAAACCATTGAACCACTAATAAGTTTCATTCACATCCATTCCAAATCATTCCTACATTAAATTGTAAATCCTTCAGTGTGGGTTATAAAATGCAATATGCTGAGTGGTTATATTGATTTACGTACACTCACAAATATATACACATATTTACCCATATGTCATTACTTTATGTATAAAACACATTTTTTTTTTAAAAACGTGCCCGTCCTGTAGGGTGCAAATTCCTACTGAACGGAAGGTGTATTTAATAGGCAATGCATTTCCTTATATTTTAATTGACAAATGTGTGAATGTTAAAATTTATGAATAATGATGTTTCATCGATTATATTAGGTGATTTAAATTTATGTGTGATGATGTGTCACATAAATATTGATGAGTTTGGGTTATTAAGTAATGATAATGTGTAGTTATTCAATATTTTTTGGCCCACATTACACACAATTCAATCAACTTAGTTATTTTATAAATAATCTTTTTAAATTACTCTTTAAAATAATACTTTTTTTGTTTTATTGCACTATTTTCTTATTTTATGTTCCCTTCTTTCTTGTAAGTTCTTATAGAATGGAGAAGTTCTTATAGAATGGAGAAAGTATTTAAGTTTGGTCATAGATTAGTGAAAAATGATAAATATTTTTTAATAATATTCTTCTGCAAATTAAAGACAATTAAAATGGAAGGATCAGTAAAATTTGTCTTTCTGGATAAATGTTAATGGATAATTTCGTTGAAGATTGGTACCAAATCATTAACAATTTTGTAGGTCGATACCGAAATTAATTATTTATTTACATACTAATTATCGGCTAACCAGAAATCTTTGTTAGTTTTTACTCCCTCCGTAAGCAGACATAATATTTCTTTAAATATTACTCTTCCACTAAAAAAATTTCTTTTGGCGGAATGAGTAATGTTTTAAATAAGTAATGTTTTACTTAAGGCATTTTTTTTTTAAATAGAGAATTGCCCAATCAAATATGGACAAATAAGAACTTTTCCCTTGAATAAATATTGGAAGGTTGAAAACCGAATATTATATTCCATTTTAATTTATGTGTACTAAAGGATATATAGATCCTCCTTCATGCATAATCTTGCACATATACTATCTTTTATGCAAAGATCAAAGAAAGTTTAAATCCACCAACATGTCCACCTTATTAATTCTCTCTCTCCTCCTCCTCCTCCCTCTCCTCCAACATGGTAGCGCCGCCGTCTCCGATGGAAAGGGCGACGTAGGTCTTCCAAAATCCGAGGTGGCTCTTTTGGAGTTCCCATTGAATTTGGAGTGCTTAGAAGCTGAATTTTTCTCTTGGGGTGCTTTAGGACCCAGTCTTACCAAGGCATCATTAATAAAAGACATCATTGCACAGTTTGCCTTTCAAGAATTTGGACACCTGAGGTTCAATGATACATATAATCTATTGGAACTAGGTTGATTTTATGGATAGTATACATGAATAATTATCCAACAAAGCAAACTAACTCTTAGATCTTATTTGGTTCAATGAACAAGATAAATAGCTTAAGATAGATTAGTTAAGATTATATCTAAAGATTGTTATTTGTGAATTAAATATTATATATGTTTGAATTAATCAATTAAAATAATAAGTAATGTAAGATAATTTTATTTTTTATTTTTGGATTGTAGGATTAATAATAAAAATCATGCAATTGACGATTTTGCTCTATCTCTATATCCTAAATAAAAATTAAATGAATTATCCTTTTTTTCAATACAAGAGGAGTATTTTACTAAAGATGAATACAATAGATTATTATCATATATATATTCTCTAAAATAATATTACTTATCATTCATAAAATAAATTAAATTTTAGTCATGGATTTTTTATTAATTTTGAATATTTATTTATTAAACCAAATATCAAATTAGAAGTGACCAAATATGACTTAGTAAATATGATGTATTTGAACCTTAATCAGTTGAATGTTGCAGGGCAATTCAGAAGACTGTTACGGGATTTGCAAGACCACTTCTGAATCTATCTACGGGATCGTTTTCGACTATAATTAATGATGCTAATGATATTAACTATCTAATTGCATCCTATGTTGTTCCTTATGTTGGGCTCACTGGATATGTTGGAGCAACCTCAAGACTCCTGCACCCTAAATCCAAAAGGGTAGTGGGCCTCAATTTCAAAATCAATTTTGACCCGCCTATACCCAAAATTGGGTCAGTTAAAATTAAAACTAAAATTGAACTTAAATCCCAAATGCATACCATGCATTTTTGGCTGCACCCAAGATTTTGTGAATTTTACTACACTATGGAGGCAATTAATTTTCTAAATAGGACAAATAGAGTAGGATAAAATTTCAATTGATTGTATTAATTGCAATCATGTGCTCTCAAGTCCTAAAAATCAAACATAATTTTACTTGAGATCAGAGATTTAATCCACCATAGAAACGAAGCACTCTCTATATGTCTAAATTTATCCTATTTTGCATCTTGTGGCAGGACTCTTAGGAGTGGAATCAGGGCAAGATGCTGTGGTCAGGGCTCTACTCTACGAACGTGCATATAAGAAGGTAAAACCTTATGGTATCACAGTAGCAAAGTTCACCGAAAAGATTTCAAACCTTAGAAATAAGCTGGGGAATAAGGGTGTAAAAGATGAAGGCCTAAATGTTAATAAAAAACTAGGCCCTGAGGGTAAGGCATCGGGCAACGTGCTCGCCGGTGACAAAAACTCGGTTGCGTAGTGGGAAGGAGAACAAGCCAGGTGGATTCTACCCTAAAGGAGGTAATGGTAAAATAGCCAAATCACATCTGGGAAAATGAATGTAACTTGGGGTTTTATGTTTGTTGCATGGTTTAGATAATAAGTTGAACGGAAAATAGTGTATTCTTCTTGGAAAATAATACATTAGAACAATCATGTGTGCATAAATATACTGAAAATGAAAGAAAATACAACCTAACAAAAAATCTGCATTGACTGGACCTTAATCAAAATGCTGAAATTGATCATCTTATCCAATGGATCATCTTATTAAGGCAACAATGTCCATTCATATTGATTGCTCGTGTTCATTTCCACTATTCGAAATTTAAAATTGCTTATTTAAAGAAAAGCATTAGTACCCAGTCTTCTTTTCTGTTAAAATAACAATTCAGTCTTCTTTCAAACAAGCAGAACAGTGATTATTACCTCTTGCCTTTACAGATCCATCAGGTTCCATTGTTTGATATTTCTACTGAGAAGCCTCAACATTTTGGTGCTCTTTTGGTATACTTCCTTATTCAGTTCATCAAGGTCAGGTGTAGCTTCATGAATGGCTTGTTTAGCGATTTCGATTGCCCTGTAGAAATGGGTGAACATAAACATGAAAATGAACATGAACACACTTAAGACTCAAGAAAATGATTTGAGTAGAAGAGAAACCTTTCAGGTTTGTCCAAGATCACATGGTGAAAAACCGAAAGATTCAAATCTAAACCGAGTCGAAAGTAATGCGCACGCGGTAATAATGACAGAGCAGTGGACATAGCAGCCTGCAACAAAGTAGAAAAACAGAACGAATTCAGTGCATTCTTAGACTGAACAAACAGGACTTATGATCTGATTAATAATAGTACTACCTCATATGCTTTAATCGCCTCATCAGCAGCTTCTTCCCTCTCATTACCTGTTTTGAACTCAGCAATATACCTATTGTAATCCCCTTTCCTGCAAAAGTGGAGGATATTGTAGTCCAAATTTTTCCTAAATTGCAGTGAAATAAAAACAAAAACCTGCTTACATCTTGTAGTAAAACATATAGGCATCAGGATTAGAGATCGAGGGAATGAGATGTTCATCAACGATGGACAGAACTTTTCTACAAACATCAATGATATCTGCCTCCAACTTCTGCTTGTACACAGTGATCCATATGACATTTTTGTCAATCCCTTTGGATTCTTCCTTGCGCTCAGCTTTTGAAAAGACTTCCCAAGCATATCTTTTACGCGCAATCACATTCCAGTACCCTGTGAAGAGCAACTCCCTCTCCTCTGCTGTCAATCCCTCACCCATTTTTACCACATGTTCCATTGTCTCTACCACCGCTGCCACAATTCACCCCAAATAATTACTACGAAAAATCAAGGCCGATCATCTTGTTCTTCTAACAAATTGTATCTTAAATAAACATAAATTCATTCACACAGGAAGAAAAATTCCAACTGACAATGCAAACTTTCAATATTTTCAGTAATTTGAATCGGGTGCCATAATCTGGTAAAAATGATTAACGCAAATGCTAAACTCATGTATAAACCCAGGAAAATAACAATGGAGAACATTAAATTCGATAAACTGCCAAATTGCTCACTATGTTACAGATAATTGTATATAAAAGCTGTAGCGGAAGTTTTACCGTCGTAGCGTTTGATATCCGCCGCCAGCTTAGCCCTGAAAACGGATCTTAAACGTTCAGAAGAGAAACCCCCCATCGCCGATCGGAAAACTCAACCGCTCTCTCTCTCTCTCTCTCTGATCAGTTCCGCAAAGTAGAAAATTCCCCCGGTTTGTACTGAAGTCGGTTGAATCGGGTTTTTAAATTATTTATATTTCCAATTTTTTTTTATATTTTTTAGAACTTTAAGCCCTAAAGAGTAGAGAGTCAAATTTTGAATTTGATTTTGGCGTTATTTGGACGCTAATATTTCAGAAATGCACTTTATTATTTTCTTTAAGATGAATGCGAAATATTTAAAATGTTTTTTTATTAGTTTATTGAATTTAGTGAGTAAATTCTTCTATAATAAAATGTGTACGTTTGAGAGTTCACAATATTGGATCATGCCACTCTTACAATTTTTTTTTTTTAAATCATTCATTGAAGACTGAAATTATATATTCATTATTATTATTTTTTATGAATATCAGCGTATTTTAATTAGGTGAATTATTAGGTTTGAGAAGGATAATGATGTAAAGAAAATGATTTTGCACATTTTATTCTCTTTTCCTTTTGTTTGTAGTGATTGTAGGTAGGACCTTAGGAGTAGCAAAATGAGTCAACTGACCTAATTGGCCCAAGGTCAGATAGGCCCTAAAAAATATAGAACCGAAAAAACCAGTCCTAATTGTAAGTTTATCATAAAAGTATATTCTCAAACATTGTTTAATCATCCACCTCCACAAATATCATATTAAAATAAAATAAGCATCAATAAAATTATTGGATTAATGCACACTATTAAATACATGTTAAAAACTGAGAAAGACAAAAATATATATGTGTGTTTTTTTCTAAAAGGAGAAAGATATATTGGGGAGTATAAGATACTATGTATCCCTTAATAGGGAGTACATGATCATTAAGTGCAAGTAATTTATCTAAGAGTAATTAATGCATAACAAATACTTATGTGATGCTGCTGACGTTGATTTTGTGGCACAATTATGAAAAATTATAATTAGTTAATTTGAAGTTTTAAAAAAATCCCTCAATTAAAAAAAAAAAGAATCCCTCAATTAATAAATTAATCTGGAAAAGAAGTGCACGAGTGATTTCAATGAGTTGTTTGGAAATCAAGATTTTGGCATCAAATTGATAGTGGAGACAAAGATTCAGAACTAAACTTATTGGCCATAGCAACCTGCTGCAACAAAGAATTCCACTCATTACTATGGGTTTCACAAATTTACATTTCTATTCATTTTCAAAATTTACAAAAAAAAAAAATGAAGAGAATCCATGAACATTTTTGGGTGATATTGTACACATTATTAAGCAGGCTTTATTTGCATATATGTATTCGAAATGTTGGGTTGATTTTATTACTCTAAATCATGCATTGGTTTGAGTTATTCTAATTTTTCATCTTCCCAGATTGTCACATTTTCCTTAAGAATATTCATCAGACGTCTGCCCTCTAGGTATGCATCCCCAATGATGCTATAAAGATCAAGATCAGCAGCAGCTTCACTGTGCGCCTGGTTTGCCATTTCGCAAGCACTGTACAAAAAGAAATTGTTTCAATATTTCTAAAGCACTATTTTCATGTTGGTACAAAATTTTTGCATAATGTACCAATTTAAAAATAGTATTTCAAAATGAATCATTTCACAACGGCTTTCTACGAAAACCTATAAGAATATCACGTTTCATATCACACGAGATTTCGAGTCAAGAAACCTGTCAAGTAAGCCAAGAACATCATGGATGAAGACGGAAAAATTCAAAGCCACGCCCAGTCGAAGGGGATCCGTAGGAGGTAATGCCATTCTAGCAATGTCCATAGCAACCTGCCAGAAATTAGAAAAAAAAACAGAATTCTCTGCATTCTTATATTGATTTGGCCAAAAAAAACTAAAAACAGAATTTATCAGATACCTCATATACTGTCTTCGACTTATCACTAGCTATTTTCTTTTCATCACCAGTTTTAAACTCAACAAGATGCCTAATCAAATCCCCTTTCCTGCAAAAGTACTCAACAAGATAACGAGAATTTATAGAGAGATCTGAAATTAATTCAACGATACTACTCACATCTTGAGGTAAAAGACGGAGCTAGCATAATCGTCAATTCTGCAGGAGGGAAGGAGACGATTATCAACGATTAACTCAGCGTCTCTACACATATCAGTCATCGCCTCCTCAACCTTATTCCGGCACTCTCTGATTAGATCGGCGTTCGCCTCGTCGGACTCTTTCTCGAGATCCTCTGACAATCTCCTCCATTCTGCTCGGAGAGAGAAGCTCTTTTTCTTGTACGCTCTATTTAGCAAATTCCTCTCCTCTGCCGTCAATTCAGCCACCGTATTTGCCAAATTTTTCATCGTTTGTACCATCTCTGCACCCACAATTCACCCCCAATCTTAATTACAAAATCAATTACAGAGCTACAGAAACTCTAATCTGTAGAAGATTACAAAAATTTAACTCTCATCAATGAATAAAAATAGTTTTACCGTCGTAGAGTTTGCCTTCCTCCTGTAGCTTAGCTTTGTTAACGGCATTTTCACGGCCAAAACGAGAAGTCATTGCCACTTTCTCTCTCTCTCTCTACCTTCAGAAACTGCTGTTTGCCGCCACTTCGATGGTTTAAAAAGTTGTTGAAAAGAATAAATTCGGTTGCCTCATATTTATATATTGTTTATTCATCCGGTTCCTTCCGGTTTGTACTGAAACCCGTTTTTGAAAATCATTTTTATTTTTTATTTTTTTATTAAAAATGACTATTATTTTTCATAAAAACATTATCATATTTTTTAAATATTGATAGTACATTTATTAAAAGTGATTATTACTTTCTTTTTTTTAAAAAATATTATCATATTTTATTATAATTTTATATCACCATACTTTTGATATAATTATATGAGACGATTTCACATGAAGTTTTTTCCATACTCAAAATAAATTCGTTTAATTATTTTTTGTTGGACTTTAAACATGTATTTGGTCATCAATCGATTTTATGCACAAAATGAGCTTTAATTGAATAATTCTCACATATTCCCTCTATCCCAACTTATTTTTTTATAGGGGATAGGGCATACAGGTTAAGAAAAAAAATAGTATATTTTATTGACTTTTGTGAGTACAAATTATATTCTTTTTAAGGTATAAAAGAAAAGAGTTGTGACATCCCAAAATAAAAAAGTATAAAAATTATTTTAGAACAAATGAAGTAATAAAATTCGTACTCAATATTGACGAGTTTGGGTTATTAAGTGACTATAATGTGTAACTATTGAATTTAATTTTAGGAAAAATTATTTTTTTCGTCCTGTAATTTTATCTCTTTTTTATTTTGGTCCTACAAACTTTCAAATTTTAATTTTCGTCCTGTAATTTTACCTCATTTTGATTTTGGTCCTGTGACACCCCATTCATTTATAAAAGAGATAAAGTTATAGGACCAAAATAAAAAAAGAGGTAAAGTTATAGGATAAAATAAAAAAATTGAAAGTTAATAAGCCCAAAATCAAAAGGAGATAAAGTTACAAGACGAAAATTAAAATTTTAAAGTTAGTAGGACTAAAATTAAAAATAAGATAAATTTACAGAACAAAAAAAATATTTTTCTAAAGGAAATTTTGAGTCATTTTTTTTGGAAATAAGATATTTCTAAACAATTATATAATATTTTAACATATTTTTGAATATCTATTTTATCTAATATTCTTACTCAATTTTTTTAAATAAAGAGACATATTATAACCTACTAATAATTAATTTTTACTTTGAATGAATCTAATAATTTCAATCCATATTTTTTAAATATATTGAAAATGAAAGAAAATATTCGCATTGCCACCAACCAGTTTCTGAATTATATATACTTCACCATAACAAAAAATCTGAATTGACTGGACCTTAATCAAAATGCTGAAATTGATTGGACCAAATTCAGAAACAGGTAAAATGATTGTAAACTCATCCAATGGATCATCGCAACAATATCCATTCAGCTCATATCCACTATTCAAAATTTAGAATTTCTTATTCCAAAAAAAAAGGAAAAAACATTAGTACCCAGTTTATGAATCAAACAGCTGCTTTTGTGCTAAAAGCCAATTCAGTCTTCAGAAAGACAAGCAGAACACTGATTATTACCTCCTGCCATTACTGTACCATCAGAGTTCCATTCTTTGGCATTTTTCTCGAGAAGACTCAACATTTTGGTGCTCTTTTGGTATACTTCGTTACTCAGTCCATCAAGCTCAGGTGTAGCTTCATGAATTGCTTGTTTAGCAATTTCGACCGCCCTGTAGAAATGGGTAAAGAACGTGAACACACTTCAGACTCAAGAAAATGAGTTGAGTAGAAGAGAAACCTTTCAGGGTTGTCCAAGATCACATGGTGATAAATTGAAAGATTCAAATCTAAACCGAGTCGAAAGTAATGTGCACGCGGTAAAACCGACACAGCAGTGGACATAGAAGCCTGCAACAAAGTAGAAAAACAGAACGAATTCTTTGCATTCTTAGACTGAACAAACAGGACATATGATCTGATTAATAATAGTACTACCTCATATGCTTTAATCGCCTCATCAGCAGCTTCTTCCCTGTCTTTACCTGTTTTGAACTCAGCAATATACCTATAGTAATCACCTTTCCTGCAAAAGTGGAGCATATTATAGTCCAAAAATTTGCTAAATTGAAGTGGAATTAACAATAAAACCTGCTCACATCTTGTAGTAAAACATATGGGCATCAGGATTTGAGATTGAGGGAATGAGATGTTCATCAACTATGGACAGAACTTTTGTACAAATATCAATGATCTCTGCCTCCATCTTTTGCTTGTACTCTTTGATAAATCTGACCCTTCTGTCATTCCCTTCGGATTCTTCCTCGAGCTCAATGCTTGAAAAGATTTCCCAAGAATCTCTTCGACGAGAAATCACATTCCAGTAACCTGCGAAGAGCAACTCCCTCTCCTCTGCTGTCAATTCCTCACCCATTTTTACCACATGTTCCATTCTCTCTACCACCTCTGCCACAATTCACCCAAAGATTATTACTACGCAAAATCACGGCCGATCATCTTGTTCTTCTTACTAACTATATCTTAAATAAACAAAAATTCATTCACACAAGAAAATAAACTCCAATGGACAATGCAAACTTTCAATATTTTCAGTAATTAGGATCGGGTGCCATAATCTGGTAAACATGATTAACGGAAATGCTAAACTCATGTATAAACACAGGAAAATTCGATAAACTGCCAAATTGCTCACTGTGTTATAGATCTACACTAACTTCCGAAATCCTAACAATCAAACCAACTTAGTAACAAAAACCAGATCGTTATAGTACAAATTCTTCCAATTTCCCAAAAATTATGAAAAAATGCAACTAGCGAAGAAGTTCAAATCATACCCTCACAGACATAATTGTATATAAAAGCTGTAGCGCAAGTTTTACCGTCGTAGCGTTCGATTTCCTCCGCCAGCTTAGCGACGAAAACGGATCTTTCACGTTCAGAAGAGAAATCCTCCATCGCCGATCGAAAATCTCAACTGCTCTCTCTCTCTCTCTATCTCTCTCGCTCTGATCAGTTCCGCAAAGTAGAAGAGTAGTTTAAAAATTTCAGTCCCGCCTATTTATATTCTGTTTTCCCCCGGTTTGTACTGAAGTCACTTGAATCGGGTTTTTAAAATTATTATGCTTCCGATTTTTATTTAAATTTTTTTTAAGAATATATTATAATTGAGCATCAATCAGCTTTATGCCCTAAAGAGTCAAATTTTGAATATTTTTTTTTATTTTATATTTTAACATAATTTGAAATATTAAAATGTTCTTTTTTTTATTAGTTTATTGTTTTCAGTGAGTAAATTCCTCTATAATAAAATTTTGTACATTTGAGAGTTCACAGTATGGGATCATGCTGCTCTTAAAAAAAGAAATTCATTATGTTAAATTGAAAATCATTTTTTATTAGTATGTCCGTTCCTAATTATTTTTTTGTTTCATATGAATTTTTATGTATGTTAGGTGAATAATAAGGTTTGAGAATGATAATGATGTAAAGAAAATGGTTTCGGGCATTTTTTTTTAAAGCATATCATTAGGAATGTTTTAAATCAACACATATGTGGAATTCAATTTATATTTAAGAGTAATACTCACATGACACTCATCTATAATATAAAATTTAAACCAAAACATGAATTTATTTATATTGTTGATATGTATGATATCTGTAAATACTATTATTACTAAAAGGAAAATAACGAGGGAAATCCCTTTGGCTAGGATTTTAATGAGTGCAAAATGTCCTCTTTAAAATGTTCCTCGTTAATTATTAACGAGGGCAAAAAGTTGGTCCTCATTATTAACGAGGGAATTAGCAAGTACAGAAAAAGGCGAGTGCCACGTGGCCCTCGCTAAAACCCACGTCGTAACCCTTGGCACAGTGCTCGCCAATAACGAGGGGAATGGCTGTCCTAATTATTTTTTTGTTTCATATGGATTTTTATGTATGTTAGGTGAATAATAAGGTTTGAGAATGATAATGATGTAAAGAAAATGGTTTCGTGCATATTATTTTAAGCATTTCATTAGGAATGTTTTAAATCAACACATATGTGGAATTCAATTTATATTTAAGAGTAATACTCACATGACACTCATCTATAATATAAAATTTAAACCAAAACATGAATTTATTTATATTGTTAATATGTATGATATCTGTAAATACTATTAATACTAATACTACAAAAAAGAAGAAGATTTATTTGGGCTATATTGATTGATTGGTATATTTTAAATTTTAATATATATGTATTATACATATTGTATTTTATATTTATATTATTACTTTATTATATATTTTTTATTATTTATGTATTATATAATAATTGTTTTTATATTATTAAAAATGATAAAATAATTATTTTGTAATCTTTTTAACTATTTATTAATATGACTATGTATATACACCTTTTTTATTTTTTAAATTAAAATTTTATCAATAAAATTATAACATAATTACATTTGTAATCTTCTTCACTATTTATTAATTAACACGAGTACGTATGTATATATACATTTCTTGATCATATCGTTTTAATTAAAATATTGTTAATAAAATTATAAAAGAATTATATTTCTAATCTTTTTTCACAACTTATTAACACGAGTATGTATACATATACACCTTTTTTATCGTTTTAATTTAATATTGTCAATAAATTCATAATATAATTATTTTTTTCTCTTTTTTACTGCTATTTATTAACGATTAAGTACATATATACATCTTTTTAATCATTTTAATTTAAATATTATCAATAAATTTATACTAATTACAAAATAGTTAAAAAAAAAGTGCTCACAATCTATGTTGCAAGGGTGCGAATACACAGATGCGGGCGCGATATACGAGTTCGGGGATACGAGTTTTTAAAAAAATTAGGGTGTGATTCGTTAAGGATACGTCTATTTATTTATATTTTATTATATATAATATCTAAAAAAATTATTTTTTATAAAAAATTTATATATCAATTATAAATCATTAATATTTTTTATCACCTAAAATTTGAGTATATATTCAATAATATAATATAATTATATAAAAAAAATATCAATTCGAGTTACATTAGTTCAATACATAAATCATAGTAGTAAATTCAATCTAAAACAGGTGTCACACTATCAATTTAACTTATACGAAATAATAAAATTCAATTTAAATAATATATTTAGTGCTTATAAATGGGATTCGTGCAGTGGATTCGAGAATCCGTTAGCTGGATTCGCCACGTGACAGATGGATTCGCCACGTGGAGAATCCGACACGAGAATTCAAGAATCTTACCCTTTTTAGGGTGCGGGTGCGAATCCGATACTGCATTATAACATTTTTAA
>JAPKLY010000614.1:77889-225872 GCA_026898435.1 Prunella vulgaris | reverse complement strand
TTAATTTTAATTATTTTATAAATTTTAATATTTTATAAATTATTTAAAGAGCTAAGATGTTATTTTTAAGTAGCTTATAATGTTTGGATAAATTCAATTTATAAGTTATTTGATAATTTATCATATTTTTTTTAAAAAAAATTAATAGAAAATAATTTTTTTTCTATATTTTTTATGTTGAGGTAGGGATTGAGAGTGGGTGTGGGGTAGAGGTAGTGAGAAAAATAAATTAGAATATCTCAATTTTTATTTTTATTTTTTGGTATCTTATAAGATGTAAAGAGTTTATTTTAAAATTTTATAAGCTATAAACATTTTATTTTACCAAATATTCTAAGAGAGTTTATAAGCTCTTATACAACTTAAAAATTATTTTAAAGAATTTAGAAGCTCAGTCAAACGTCTCTTAAGTAAGACTATTTCATGATATAAGATCAATATGAAATATGTCGTCATTTATTAATTAAAGAGTTGCCACTTTAAAAAATGATAAAATTTTAACAAAAAGTTATATTTTTTTTAATAAAAGTGACTATCACTTTTCTTAAAAATATTGTCATATTTTACTAAAAAAAATGATAAAATTTTAACAAAAAGTGCGTATATTTTTGTTATAAATGAGTATTACTTTTTTTAAAAATATTTTCACATTTTATTATAATTCTATCACTTCTTTTTATCTATTATAAGACGGTATGGCACAAATTCTTTTTATTAATAATTGTGACGAGAATACAATAAGTATAAAAATGTTACTGTCTGTTTGGCATCACCACAAATTATATCGTGCAATTTAAGATTTAGTATATTTAGCATCACTAGAAATTTTATCGTGCAATCTACAGGTCACTCACTCCCCCAAGAATATCTTCAAGTCCACCCTCATATCTCCCTCCTAATTCGTTCCCAAAGGGAATCGAATTCAGATCACTCACTCAAGTGAGGAACCTGGTGGCTAGGCGAGCTAGCTCCCCTGGTTGTTATCTATAAGTAATATATATGGTATTAGTAAATACAACTAATAATATTATCAATTACATGTTGTGATATAAATTTTATTTTATAAAATTTGTTCATGAAAATTTTTGTAATTATTTACATAGTGTTACTGTGTATGAGTTGTAATGATATTATATATAGATATGTAAATATATGCAGAACGTTGAAACTTGAAGAAAACGAATTTAATAAAGTGATTTTAATTAAGTTCAAGAATGGAAATTAAGATTGCTACATCATTGCAAAGAAATTAAGCATCGACGCTCAAAAGGTTATTCAAAAGTACTAATTAATTACTAATCTTTGCTGCAGCCTTCTAAGGAAGCACTCTCCATCCAACTTAATTAATTAAGCTCAAGCCACCCTGCAAATCACAATAATATGATATAATTCCATTATTAAATTATTTTAAACAAGTAGAAAATTTTGTGTTCGACAAAATAAAATTTGATTCCAAAAAATAAAATTTCTTCAATCAAAAATTACTAAAGTGACAGGACAGCTGAGTGAAATATGAGTAATTTTTTTATGGAATTTATAAAATAAAATTTACAATAGAAACCATTTTTATTAATAATTTTTTTTCTGCTTAAAAAATTATAGTTAAAGAAAAACAAAACACTGATTGAATGTCGCTTCCGAGAATTCATGTTAATTTTTTTTATATATAATTGTTGTGCATATGAAATGTCCTTTTAATTTAACGAAGTAAAATGGTGACATATATATTTACGTACTTTGAGCAATCAGTAGAGGGACTGATTTGGTACGGAATGCTGACACCACATTTGTCGGGGAGTCCGGCGGCATTGGCGAGGATGATATGGATTGACCTTGCAAGTGTTTCTAGGCAGTTGCAAACCGCCTGCCTATCCAGCGTGGTTGTCGCGGCAGAGAGGAGGCCCTTTATGCCATTGCAGCACCCGCCCAGCTCACCTTTTCCGGTAAGGTAGGGAAGACATGGGGCAATGCTTTGAGCCACCGTGCCGCACTCTATCGCTGCCTCGGCCAGCGGCGCAACCACCACCGCAGCGATGAGCATCATGCACAGCAACTTCATTGATCCAGCCATTGGATGACAAGAGTTTTGATTCAGTATTAATTTAGTTGGAATTAATACTCTTAGCTTGTGTTGTGTGTTGTGAGGATGGATGTAAGAGAATTATATAAAGTGAGATTTTGTGAAGTGTTTAATTTTAGGTGTAATTAAGGTGGTGGTTGGGATAGGTTGTTAATGCTCCAACTTTGTTTTAATGCATTGTTGGATAGGCTACTAATGCTCCAACTTTACTTTAATGCATGGTAAAAGCATGGTGGGGGTGTTTGTTTTGGAATGTGCTGATTTTGATTGGTATAAATTTCTCCTATCCCATCCATTTTTTAAATTTGAATATTTCATCTTATTCAAAATACATATTCACTCCTTATTATACATCTACACATGTATTTTACATAATTCAATACAAATCACATCAATTTTATCATACACATTAATTACATATATTTTTTATTTATCTTTCTTTTACATATCACATATTCCGTACGTCCCACTATAAGTTGCTCATTTTGCTATTTTTGTCCGTCCTACCATATGTTGCTTATTTGCTTTGTAAACTACTATTCACTTCTTTATTATTATTTTCAATATTTTTACATTATTCTCATTATTTTTTTACTTTTCTCCATCACATCAGATATGCGATATCAATATTTTATACTCTTCTTACTATTTGTGCCAAAATGTAACGAGTAACTTATAGTGGGATGAAGGGAGATTTTTTTTTTAATTTAATTTTCTTTTTCATATCAAATATATTTTTTTATTTAATTCTCTCTTTCATATCGAATATATACTATATTTAGACAACCAATATAAAAATGTAAATTAATATTTGTGATTTGGTATCAAATATTTATATTGTGTTGTTTAACATTTTTATTTAGTTATTATATATATGTATGAACAATTGAGTAGAAATTTATATCGTAAAAATTACTAAATATGGAGAAGGCCCACGCGCACACCCTTTGCCACTCACGCCAAATTTACGTATGTGCCGTACATACTTAATTCCCTTCTCCCACCCCACCTCACCCAACTCCACCCACTCACGCAACACTCATTTACCCGTCCCCCACCCCCACCACCCTCAAACCCACTCAAATTAATTTCAATTTATGTTGCAGTTTTATTTACTTTTTATTTAAGTTTATTTTATTTTTTTTTAATTATTGTGTAGATTAAAATATATATTTAATATTATATTATAAATAAGTATTTATACATATAGTAACATACATTTATTTTACAGTAACACACATTTACTCTTATAGTAACATATATTTATCTCCCAATTTGTGTTACCATATGGGCAAATGTGTATTACTATAAAGACAAAATATATTTATATGAGAATAAATATGTATTTTTTAATTTATTCATCATCCATTTAAATCTTGGTATATTGTTTCATATAATACATATGTTATTATATGAAAAAGTAATTACTTCTATAAAAATAAATAAATATTTGTGAATAATCAATATTTGTTCTTATAATAACACACATTTTGCTGTTGCATTATGTGAAAAATTATTTATTCTATAAAAATAAATGAATATGTGTACAATAACAACATTTTATAAGATAATAACACACATTTGCTCTAATAGTAACACACATTTATCTCTCTATTTGTGTTACTATATGGGCAAATGTGTATTACTATATGGGTAAAATATATTTTTATGAGAATAAATATATGTTTCTTAATTTATTCGCCATCCCTTTAAAAAAATATAATTATTTCTATAAAATAAATAAATATTTGTGAATAATTAATATTTGTTCTTATAGTAACACACATTTTAGTCTTGCATTATGTGAAAAATTATTTATTCTATAAAAATAAATAAATATATGTAAAATAACAATATTTTATTAGATAGTAACACATATTTGCTCTAATAGTAACACACATTTGTCTCCCAATTTGTGTTACTATATGGACAAATGTGTGTTACTATATGCGCAAAATATATTTTTATGATAATAAATATATGTTTCTTAATTTAATCATCCTTTAAAATCTTAGTATATTGTAATACATATATTATATTATTATTATATTAAAAAAAAATTATTTCTATAAAAATAAATAAATATTTGTGAATAATCAATATTTATTCTTAAAGTAACACACAATTTTCTTTTGCATTACGTGAAAAATTATTTGTTCTATAAAAATAAATGAATATATGTAAAATAACAAAATTTTAAAAGATAATAACACACATTTTCTCAAATAGTAATATATATTTGCTCTCTAGTTTGTGTTGCTATATGGACAAATGTGTGTTACTATATAAATAAATATGTGTTACTATACTAACATAAATTGAGAGCAAGTTTTTAAATTTATTATGTAATATTATTTAATTTATTTTTAAATTTATAATAATTAAAAATAATAATAAATTAAAATTATTGTTTGGGCTTGGGTTACGTTGGGCCTCTGTGTTGCCAGGTAGGGTGGGGTTGGGAGTTGGGGAGGAATTAACATGCAAATGGGAGGAAAATTAACATGCAAATGGGAGGAAAATTAACATGCAAATGGGCGACGTGCGTGTATATTAGCTACTAGGTTTGTTGTTAGGTTTGTTGTTTGGTGAGAGGCATTTATTATTTTGTTGAAAAGAAATTAAAAATATAAATAATAAAAATTATAAATTTAAGAATTAATTAAAAAATATTATATATTACATATATTAACATATATATATATATAATAAATAAATATTGGCATAAAAATTGGCAGGGTGGCCCGCCCCAGCCCGCGGCCCGCCCCGCCTAGCTCGCGATCCAAACGGGCCGGTTCATCTAGGCCCACTTCCATACGGGCTTAAAAATGTTTGACCCAACTCTAATTTAATTATGGCAGGACGGGCTGGCCCAACGGGCTCAATCCATTTTGACGGGTCTATTTATTTTATATAAATAAGTTATTATCAAATTATTTTTTTTATATATAGATATAATTTCTTATATGAGTATGACTTGGGTGCACCCGAGTAGAGCTGTCAAAACGGGCCAGCGAGGCAGGGCGGGCCTAAACCCGCAAAAGCCCGCCTTTTGGCGGTGCGGGGCGAGGCGGGCTGAAAATATGGTGGGCCGCAAAAACTTCATACCCAACACATTTAATGGCGGGTTGCGGGCTTCAGCGGACCATCCCAATTTTATTTTCATTTTGAAAATTTTATGAACTAATACTTCAACTAAATTTATTAAATAAAATAGTGACATAATAAATGTATAACTAAAATCTTGCCACGAGAATCACAAATCTCATAAAATAAAGTTTGTTAAATATAATACAAATCTCATAAAATATAATTCACAAAATAAATCAATAATGTTAAAGACATAAACTTAGCACAAATTATAGAGTCTCTTAAAATTTATCAATTATTACATCATAAAATCTTTTTTTTTTTTTTTGAGAGGAGCACAATAATTTGTTATTTTGTTTGGAAAAAATTAAGAAAATGAATAATAAAAATTTTAAATTTAAAAATTAATTAAAATATCATATAATATGTATATATATTAATGTGTATATATATACATATATACTATATACACACTGGCGGGCTGGCCCGGCCCAACCCGCGGCCCGACCCGCCAAACCCGCGATCAAAACGGGCCAGCCCATCTAGGCCCGTCTTTATACGGGCTTGGAAATATTTGGCCCAACCCTAAATTTATTATGGCGGGGTGGGCTGGCCCAACGGGCTTAACACATTTTGACGGGTCTACACCCGAGTGTACCGGGTACACCCAAAATTCAATATTAATTTTCTCTTTATTCCAATCCAATTTTACTCGGACCACGAAGGGACGGCAGTGGCTTTGGCTTCTTACACATAAGCGGTGTGACGGTGTGAATTAATTCCGTAGTGTGGTTCTACAGTGGGACAGAGGTATGACTGTTGCGAATTCTCCAGCAATGGAGTTTGCAAAGGACGACGGTTGTGCTTCGTCTTCGAAATTCTGGCGAAGAGCAGATTTGAATTTGTGGTAATGGAGATGGAAGCGATGCACTGTGATTAGTGGGAGACTGTAGAAGTGCTGGTAATGATTATATTTTGGATAGTATCTTTATGGGTGTTCTCTTGATTATTGAGTGTATATTGCCCTTAATTATATATTTGATGGTTTATTCAAAGGATTTAAAATCAAAAGAATTATTTATAATACCCAAAGTATAATTTATAATACCCAAAAAATAATTTATAACACCCAAAGAACAATTTATAATACTCAAAGAACAATTTATAATACCTAAAAAACATCTTATAATACCCAAAGAATAATTTATAATACTCAATAAATAATTGATAAATAAATAAACTCAAATAATAATTTATAATACCTAAATAATAATTTATAATACTCAAATAATAATTTATAATATTCAAAGAACAATTTAAAAATGAATAATAAATAAATAATTAAAAATAAATTTTTATATTAAAAATAAATTTTTAATATACACTAATACTAATACCATAAACAATATACACTAATACTAATACCATAAACAATATACACTAATACTAATACCATAATATCAACATAATATGCAAAAATATCAACACTAATATTAATAATATCAACATAATTTATTAAATAATATCAACATACAAAAATATCCAAAAAATATGCAACATCTAATTATGCAACATCTAATTATTAATAATATCAACAAAAATTATCAACAATATTACTAACAATAATATATATCACTAATAACACTAATAACAATTCAACAATAATATATATATATATATATAACAATTTATAACACTAATAATATTACTAACAATAATATCAACAAAACAATACGAACAATATCAACAATATTACTCAATAATATCTAACAATATTATCTAACAAAATTATCTAACAATATTATCTAACAAAATTATCTAACAAAAAGTTATCTAACAATATTATCTAACAAAATTATCTAACAAAATTACCTTTCACCGGATGTTCGACGGCAGCCGGAGGATGAGGCGGCGGAGCAGGAAACGCGGTGGCGGGAAGACGAGGCGGCAACGGCGGCGCAGAAAACGCGGCGGCTGGAGGACATTAAAAATAAATTTTTATATTAAAAATAAATTTTTTTAATGAGAAAAACATTAAAAATATATTAAAAATCCGACCATCTTCTCCACCATCTCCGGGTAAATCTCAGCCATTCGACCGCCGACGTACCCGCCGTAACTGATGGCGTTCACCGAACACCTCTCCACACCCAATCGTTTCAAGCCGGGGCCCACACACTCCGCCTAGAACGCTTCGCTACGGTTTCTCCGGGTAGTGCAGGATTCCCCGAAGAACAGGAGATCGGGTATGTAGACGTTGAAGGAATGAGCTAAGGGGCCCACCTACAACATTCAAAATATTCCCCAACCAAATCAGAATTTCAAACTCGATTTCACCTAAACCATTCGAAATATCACCAATCAAATCAGAATTTCAAACATTTCCAGAACCAATTTGACCTACCTGGTATACGAATTGCCATTTCGAGTTTCCCCCAAAACCATGGATCATAATCAAATTGGGCTTGTTAAATCGGCGGTGGCGGGAAGCCCAGAAGTGCATGGTGGTCTGATTGTCTAAATCGATGGTGCATTGAACAAGGCCGCAGGAGAATGAGAAGTAGAGCGACAGCATTGCATCGATGACGGGACCAAGATTGGGAAGCGTCGGATTTTTAATATATTTTTAATGTTTTTCTCATTCAAAAATTTATTTTTAATATAAAAATTTGTTATATATATATTATAATATATGACGTGGAAAAAAATAAAATATAAAAAAATAATTTCACACGTGTACGCCAGCGTGGCAACTCCGGCGAGACACGTCATCAGTTGCTGGCGGGAAGAAAAAAATGTGTATCGAATTGGAACTTTTTAAAAGGTTTGGATTTTTTATAAAAATTGTGAAGCACAGGATTAAATTGAAAGTTGAGTAAAATATGGTGTATTTATATAGAATTAACCCTTAAATGAGGTTGTGTAATGCACTAATACTCATTTTGATAAATAAAATAATTGATAAAAGTTTAATTTTTGGGAAATTAAATGTCGTAGAGTCGATCTACTTACGGAGTAGATGATCGTAGTATATTTGAAATCTCAAAATCGAATTTCGGTGAGTGTGAAATTAATTTACGAAGTTAAAACGTCACAAACATTTAATAGAGTTAAATATTGTATATGAATTAATTAACTCAAGGTTAATTATTCCCATATTGGAATATGGTGAAACATATTAACTCCTAATTAATAGAAAATTGTACATGAAATTAATTCCAATTTATAAAGTTCTAAGAAATACTTCAATGAATCACACGTGCGCGTGCTGTCGAGCCGAGCCCGAGCCGGTGGCTCTTGGACTTTGAGCTTTGAAGATATTATTGACGAATTTGCCTCTCAATATGCTATAAAATGTCATTTTAATTTAAAGGATACATCTTCATTCGTTTTTCATATGTAGATTACTTATATTATTTGATGTATATTGTTAAAAAACAATGAAGACCTATTTTTCTCGTTCGCCCCGTTTCAAAAATATGTCAACGTCGCTCCGGAAAGTACGCCAACAATTATAAATAAGGTGTTTGATTAAATTAATTTTAAATATTTTATAAATTATTTAAAAAGTTAAGATGTTAGTTTTAACTATACGGGTAAAACAATTTATAAGTTATTTGATAATTAGCATATTTTTTAAAAAAATTATTTTAAAATATTTTTTTATATATATATTTTTTATGTTGAGGTAGGAGTTGAAAGTGATTGGGGGTTGAGGTGTGGGGTGTGGGGTGGGTGGGTTAGAAATAGTGAGAAAATAAATTAGGATATCCCAATTTTTTTTTTTTGCATCTTAATAAGATGTAAGAAGTTTATTTTAAGATCTTATAAGCTATTAGACATTTTATTTTACCATATATTCTAAGAGAGCTTATAAGCTCTTAACAACTTAAAAATTATTTTAAAGAATTTATAAGTTCAGTCAAACGTCTCTTAAGTCTTTTGTAAGACTATTTCATGATATAAGATCAATATGAAATATGTTGTCATTTATTAATTAAAGAGTTGTCACTTTAAAAAATGATAAAATTTTAACAAAAAGTTATATTTTTTTTTTATAAAAGTGACTATCACTTTTCTTAAAAATATTGTCATATTTTACTAAGAATTATCATCAAATTTTTTAAAAAGTGCTAATATTTTTGTTATAAATGACTATTACTTTTTTAAAAAATATTTTCACATTTTATTATAATTCTATCACTTCTTTTTATCTGTTATGAGCTATGTTTTAAAACCGGAAGCGGAAGTTGACCTGGTCACCTTAATATTTTTGGTCGGACCGGGTTCAACCGGGTCTAACCATTTTTAAAGCGGTTGAACCGGTGTGACATCATAAATGCATACTATATAATTATAAATAAATAATATATTTTTTCTAATAAAATTATATATCTTATGAATAAATTTTATTGAAAAAATAAATCAAAGTTAGATATTATACTTGAGGAGGGTGAAGACTTGGAGTTGTGTTTCTAGGTAGCGAAACTATATCTATTATTTAGTGTTATGAATTAAAATTTGACATTATATTATTAAATTATATTTAATATGTATTATATATATAACTAATTTAGTTAATTCTGTGTAAAAACATACCATTTAATTAAAAATTTTGTCAAAGTGCCGTTCCGGCAGGTCCAACGAGCGACCAGTCTGACCCGATTTTTACCCCTTTTGAGCGTTTTTCAGGCGCTTTTGAAAATGTCCGCTCCAACGTATTAAAGCGGTCCGGAGAGGTGTTCGGGTAGCGGTCTGACCGGTCCGATCCGCTTTTTAAAACACAGATTATGAGACGGTCTCGCACAAATTTTTTTTATTAATAATTGTGACGAGAATACAATAAGGATGAATATGTTATTGTCTGTTTGGCATCACCACCACAAATTATATCGTGGAATCTAAGATTTAGTATATATTTAGCATCACTTGTAGTTTTATCGTGCAATCTAAATTAGTATATACAACATGCAATTAGGGAAGATTTTATGTGCAACACTTTACCTATAATACACGATCATAATCGTTGGTCAAATAATATAAAATAGTTTTTTAAGAAACATATTTCGTATAAAATAAATAAATATATATATATATATATATGAAAGTTTGTTAAATAAAAACTGAAAATTGTTTGATAAAGTAACATTATTCCGTTCAAAAATATTTAAAGTAACATAATTAAGATTGTACATATTATAAAAATTAATTAGTGTAATTTTCTTATTTTGAAGTATATTTATGAAGTGGGAAATCAAGATTCGGATAATCAACACTATAACAAGAGTAAGTCTCCTGTGCACCAGTTACACGGTGCAATTCTAGTTCATTTTTAAAAAGTTAAACAGTTTATAACTGAAAAATTAAAAAATTTATTACTGAAAAGTGTATCTTTCATAGTTTAACTTTTCAGTAATAAACTGTTTAACTTTTCAGTAATATACTGTTTAACTTTTTAAAAATGAACTTGAGTTGCACCGTGTAACTGGTGCATACAAGACTAATCCCTATAACAAACTCACCTTGTATATATATCACTCAGTTTTGATACATGAGTTCCAATTTGTTTTTATGTGAGATTTGTTTTCAAGTGTGACTGTTATTTATGAGTACATTTGAAATTTATACCATAAGGTGTATATATTAATGTTGCTAAGATATATTTATTTGTATCATTACATTTACTTATACTGATATCACAGTATAAAATATATATGATATCAGTGAATACAACTAATAATAATATTAATTACATTTTGTGATATAAATTTCATTTTATGAAATTTGTTCATGAAAATTTTTGTGATTATATTAACATAGTGTTACTGTGTATCATGAGTTGTAATGATATTATATATATACATATGTAAATATATGCAGAACGCTGAAACTTGAAGAAAACGAATTTATTAATGAAGTGATTTTAATTAAGTTCAAGAATGGAAATTAAGATTGCTACATCATTGCAAAGAAATTAAGCATCGACGCTCAAAAGGTTATTCAAAAGTACTAATTAATTACTAATCTTTGCTGCAGCCTTGTAAGGAAGCACTCTCCATCCAACTTAATTAAGCTCAACCCACCCTGCAAATCACAATAGTATTATTCCATTATTAAATTATTTTAAACAAGTAGAAAAATGTGTGTTGGGACAAAATAAAATTTGATTCCAAAAAATAAAATTTCTTCAATAAAAAATTACTAAAGTCATGACAGGACAGCTCACTGAAATATGAGTAATTTTTTTATGGAATTTATAAAATAAAATTTACAATAGAAACCATTTTTATTAATAAATTTTATACTGCTTAAAAAATTATAGTTAAAGAAAAAGAAAACGCTGATTAAATGTCGCTTCCGAAAATTCATGTTAATTTTTTTTATATATAATTGTTGTCCATATGAAATGTCACTGTTTATTTAACGAAGTAAAATGGTGACATATATTTACGTACTTTGAGCAATCAGTAGTAGGATTGATCCGGTACGGAATGCTGACACCACATTTGTCGGGGAGTTCGGCGACATTGTCGAGGTTGAGGTCGGGGATTGAGTTTGCAAGTGTATTCAGGCAGTTGCAAACCCCCTGCCTGTCAGGCATGGTCGTCGCGACAGAGAGGAGGCCCTTTATGCCACCGCAGCACCCGCCCAGCTCACCTTTTCCGGTAAGGTATGGAAGACATGGGGCAACGCTTTGAGCCACCGTGCCGCACTCTATCGCTGCCTCGGCCAGCGGGGCAACCGCCACCGCAGCGATGAGCATCATGCACAGCAACTTCATTGATCCAGTCATTGGATGACAAGAGTTTTGATGCAGGATTAATTTAGTTGAAATTAATACTCTTTGCTTGTGTTGTGTGTTGTGAGAATGGATGTAAGAGGTTTATATAGAGTGAGATTTTGTGAAGTGTTTAATTATAGGTGTAATTAAGGTGGTGGTTGGGATAGGTTGTTAATGCTCCAACTTTTTTTAATGCATTGTTGGATAGGCAACTAATGCTCCAACTTTACTTTAATGCATGGTAAAAGCATGGTGGGGTGTTTGTTTTGTAATGTACTGATTTGGATTGGTACAATTTTCACCTTGTCTCATCCATTTTTCAAATTTGAATATTTCATCTCATTCAAGATACATATTCATCCCTTATTATACATTTACAAATAAATTTTATATAATTTAATACAAATCACATCAATTTTATCATTACACATTACATATATTTTTATTTATCTTTCTTTTACATATCACATATTCCCTACATCCCACTATAAGTTGCTCATTTTGTTATTTTTGTCCGTCCCACAATATGTTATTCATTTGCTTTTTTATCTTTTCTGTAAACTACTATTCACTTCTTTATTATTATTTTCAATATTTTTTACATTATTCCCATTATTTTTTTATTTTTCTCCATCACATCACATATGCGATATCAATATTTTATACTCTTCTTACTATTTGTGCCAAAAAGTAACGAGTAACTTATTAGTAGGATGAAGGAAGGTTATTTTTTATAAATTAAATTTTATCATTCAAATCAATATATATTTTTATTTAATTTTCTCTTTCATATCAAATATTTTTTTTATTTAATTCTCTCTTTCATATCGAATATATATTATATTTAGACAACCAATATAAAAATGTAAATTAATATTTGTGATTTGGTATCAAATATTTATATTGTTGTTTAACATTTTTATTTAGTTATTATATATATGTATACATAATTATTTATTATTAAATTATTTATTTATTGTATACACTACCTTTACTATATATATTTATATAATTTCTATATTATTTATTTTTAGAGCTGTCAAAACGGGCCGGCGGGCGGGGCGAGACTATGGCCGGTCGCAAAAACTCCAATCCAACTCATTTAAATGGCGGGTTGAGAGTTTTGGCGGATCATCCCAAACCACAAAATCTCTCAAAATTCATCAATCATTACATTATTAAAATTATCTTGGCGGTAACGATTGACTACGCTGAAGCCGAAAGACTATGTATAGTGGCACCATTATTAACTACCATGGCTGTGGTTTGAAACTTAGCTACTAGGTTTGTTGTTTTACTTTTGGTGAGAGGCAACGACGATTTATTATTTTGTTGAAAAGGAATTAAGAAAATAAATAATAAAAATTATAAATTCAAGAATTAATTAAAAAATATTATATATTACTTGTATTAATATATATATACACATATATAATAAATAAAAACTGGCATGTTGGCCCGCCCCAGTCCGCGGCCCGCCCCACCTAGCTCGCGACCCAAACGGGCCGGCCCGTCTAGGCCTGCATCCATACAAGCTTAAAAATGCTTGGCTCAACCCTCATTTAATTATGACGGGATGGGCTGGCCCAACGGGTTCAACCCATTTTGACGGGTCTATGTATTTTATATAAATAAGTTATGAAATTATTATTTTTATATATAGATATAATTTCTTATATGAGTAAGACTTGGGTGCACCTGAGTGCACCGGGTACACCCAAAATTCAATATTAATTTTCTCTTATTCCAATCCAATTTTACTCGGACCACGAAGGGACGGCAGTGGCTTTGGCTTCTTACTCAGAGGCGGTGTGATGGTGTGAATTAATTCGGCAGTGTGGTTCTACAGTGGTGCGAATTCTCTAGGCAATGGAGTTTGCAAAGGACGACGGTTGTGCTTCGTCTTCGATATTCTGGCGAAGAGCAGATTTGAATTTGTGGTAATGGAGATGGAAGCGATGCAATGTGATTAGTGGGAGTAGAAGTGCTGGTAATGATTATATTTTGGATCCTATATTTACGGGGTGTTCTCTTGATAATTGAGTGTATATTACCCTTAATTATATATTTGATGGTTTATTAAAAGGATTTAAAACCAAAAGAATTATTTATAATACCCAAAATATAATTTATAATACCAAAAAAATAGTTTATAACACCCAAAGAACAATTTATAATATCTAAAAAAACATCTTATAATACCCAAAGAATAATTTATAATACTCAATTAACAGTTTATAAATAAATAATTGATAAATAAGTAAACTCAAATAATAATTTATAATACTCAAAGAACAACATATAATACTCAAACAATAAGTTATAATATTCAAAGAACAATTTATAAATGAATAATAAATAATTAATTAATTAATAAACGACTAATACTCAAAGAACAATTTATAATACCCAAAGAACAATATATAATACCCAAATAACATTTTATAATACCCGAATAGTACATTTATTTCATTAAAACTTATGAAAAATATTATTTTTTAAAGGTAATTTATAATCTTTTGATGTTGTATTTTGAATAATTATTTTATAATACCCGAATAACAATGGAGTAATACCCCAAGAACAAGTCTAAGTAATATCTCAATGACAAGTGTAAATAATACCCCAAAGAATAATTTATATTACACAATGAATAATTTATAAATAAATAATTGATGAATGAATAAACACAAAGAATAATTTATAATACTTAAAGAACAATTTATAATATTCAAAGAATAATATATAATACCCAAATAATAAATTATAATATCCAAAAGACAATTTATAAATGAAAAAATAATAAATAAATGAGTAATACTCAAAGAGCAATTTATAATACACAAAGAACATCTTATAATACCCAAAAAAAATATTATAAATGAATAATTAATAAATAAATAAATGAGTAGAAAATGAAATAATAATTTATAATATCCGAATAACAATGGAGTAATACCCCAAGAACAAATCTAAGTAATATCTCAAGAACAAATCTAAATAATACCCAAAAAACAAGTTTAGATAATGTCTCAAGAACAACTCACTAATACCACATTTTATAATACCCCAAGAACAAGTATGAAATACCTAAAGAACAACTTAGTTATACACCAAGAACAACTCCTTAATACCCACAATTCTCTTCAATACTCCAAGAACAACTTGCTATACAAAAAAACACATAGTGCGGAGTGTAGTATGTGTTTCTGAAAAAATCAAATTAAATTCAAAATTAAACTAAAATCAAAGTGTATACTATGCACCCTTGTGCATATTTGAATTTGCGTTCTTATATATATATGCAAATTTTTTATATTATTTTTATCTATTTAAATTATCTAAAAAATTATTCATTATAAAGTTTATTTATTTTTTAAATTATTTATATTATACTATAATTTATTTATTACTCCCTTCATCCACGAATTATTTCCCACTTTCTTTTTTTATTTTTTCACAATGTTTTTTCGTTCTTTATTTGGAAACAATCTACACTTACAAACAAAAGTTTGTGCCTTACAATGCCTCCATTTTTTCTTACTGTCATTTCAGTATAATATCAATTTTTATTAAATCTCGTGTTACTTTCCTAAATTGAAATAATTTCGTGGGCCAGAAAGTATATATTACAAAAAAAATATAATCAATATACAATTATTCAATTATTATCCCACTAACTAACAATAATAAGATAATACATTATCATTAGTAAAAAATATTAATTTGACATAAAGTTTACATTCAACTCACACCAAACGCGAAATTTATTATTTAGAGGATATGCCACGCCCACTTTTTTTTTCCATCCGGATACGCTCTATCTACCTCCAGATAGAAATAAACACCCACTAAAAGTTGGTATCATTAATTAAAAGAGGCCAGATGAAAATTAATGTTTACAGTATATGTGAAGGAATTACATTCATTTGATGAGGCGGTCGAGTTACATTCTGCTGCAAGAATTTGAGCGTGAATCAAAGGTTATAGTATTTTGTTTAAAGATTGTAATTTATAAAAATGTGCAGAGTTTATATATTTATATATTATTTTTTGAAAGAATATTACATCAGGTCTCAAATTTTAAATTGAATCTTAATTTAAAACCTTAATTTTGAAGTGTCTCAAATTAAGATTTATATTTTAATTTTTTCTCAATTTAAGATCTAATTTTATAATCTTTGTCTCTATTTAAGGCCCGATCTATTTATTTTCATTTTTTAAAGATTCTCCAACATCTTTTTTTTATTTAATTAGTTTTTTAAATATAGTATATCAAACTATAAATAAATAAATTAAATTATAAATTATTTTTCTGATTCATCGTCAAATACGAATATTAAATAAAAATTACTAAATTTCTTAATTTGATATATTATATTTTAAATTTTGATTCGGAAAAAAAATATGTATTGAGTTTCTTATAAAAAAAAATTGAATTGAAATAAAGACAAATGAATTGGGAAACAAAACAAATAAAATTAAATTTTAATTTTAAAAAATTAAAATGCGTAACTTGATTTGAGACATTTTAAAATTAAAAACTTAAATTGAGACTCAACCTAAACATTGGTCCTAATATAAAATTCTTCCATTATTTTTCTCATACTCTGATTCTTTACTTGAGGATATCATAAAAACTTGCATGGAACATTAGTTAATATTGTATAAAATTTAGGCATAATTATGAATAAAATTATACCATATTTTCTTACATTGCAATTTTTTTTAAATTTTGTTAAATAAAACATCATTTTTACAGATTTTTGTTCGAGACATTTGCATATTGATTCAAAAAGTGATTATATTTACAAATTGGTTCACAATATTTGCATAGAAATATAAATTTTCTTGCACAAAAGTATATTATTTTTACGCAGAACCAATTTATAATTAGTGTCAATTTTGTGAATTATTTTATAATTATTCCTTCCGTTATTCAAGCTCATGGGGCAAAGTCAATATTATATATTTTATAAGATTCCGATTAAGGTCAAAAATTGAGATATAACATATTTTTAGTGATGCTTATATTAAGCTTAAGCAAATGGATATTATTAAGCATATTTTTATTAGTAAAATTGTGATTTGAACATATGATCTCTCAATGGTAGGTAATGTAGCTCTATTAAGCATTTAACCATGAATAATATTTGGCAAAGGTGGTATTTTATTTTGCATCTGAGTTTAGGGTCGTAAACGAATCGAACCGAAATGAATCGAATATCATAATTTTGTATTTGTATTTGATTAATGATAATCGAATCGAATATTTTTAATCGAATTTAAATCAAAATTTTTTGAATAAGAATATTAAAATTCAAATACGAATACAGAATTGAACCAAAAATATTTGATTCATTTACAGTCCTAGAGCCAAGTGACGGTTTGAGAGATAAGTGCATATGGTATCTAGGTTATGATCATCTAATGGGTTTACATTCTTAAAATAATAATAATAATTATTGGCCATAAATTTTTAATGGTCTATAATTTTAAAATAATAGTAATTATACTAATTATTATTATTATAATATTTAAAAATAATATTTAATCAAATATTTACGAATATCGAATTGAATATCATAATTTTGTATTCGTATTTGAATAATAATCGAATCGAATATTTATAATTGAATCATAAATTTCGAATATAAATATCAAATTGAACCAAAAATATTTTATTTATTTACAATCCTACCTGAGTTCAAGTACAAAAAAAAATTGTAAAAATATGAGGTTTTATTTAATTATATTTAAAAACTGAGATTAAATTTTTATTTATGAAAATGGGGGTAATTTTATCAACATTTTAACCAAAAAAATATTATAAAAGAATTAATATAAATGAATTAACTCACGTCTCTTTGTAAAATTCAAGCTTTTAGATGAGATTAAAATATTTTATCGTATCAGATCACATTTAGCTGATGCCTGAATCTGAATATGATTCCCAAAGAAAGCAATTTGATCCATTAATTCATATTAAATTATTCAATCAATGGGTTTCCTCCCCATAGTTAAAGGTTATAAATTCGGATCAAGAGGAGAAAATCATTATTAATACTCCCTCCGTCCAGTAGGAATTGCATCCCACGGGACGGCACATTTTTAAAAAAAATGTGTTTTATATATAAAATAGTGACATATGGATAAATATATGTATAGGTTTGTGAGTGTGCACGTAAATAAATATTTCCTTTTTAGTAGTATGCAAATTTGTGTGGGACGTTCAAATAAAGAAAGTGTGCAAATTTCTGTGGGACAGAGGAAGTATATAAATTTGAACTTTTAAGTGAGATGTATTGAATACAATTGTAATAAAGTACTTTTATATATGTTTTGATATGTTACGAATTATAGTAAATTTTCATTAAAGAATTGATATACATTACAAGAAAATAAAAGAGCTGCCCAAGAAATTTGTCAATATGGTTACAAAATTTTCAATAACAAATATTTTTAGTTGGAAATATTTTTTTATAAAATTAGCTATAAAATTTTCTAATTATATAGACATCTTTATTCCTTATTAACAAGAATTTGCCCATGAAATTTTTGTAGATAAATTATTTGTAGGTCAATTTTTATAACCAAATTAATTATTTGTAGGTTACTTATTCATTTATTTCGTAGGCAAATTGTTAGTAAGTTTGAAAATGAAAATGCTTGAACAATTAAAAAAAAATTGTAGACAAATCGAAGATAACCCCATTATGAAATATTTTATTGAAAAAATTCATAGAGAATTCTTTATTTTCTTTATTTATATTATATATTTCATGGGACCAAAATATCCTTATTCAACACATTAATTAGTTTGTAACAAAGTCTCATATTTAATTTTTTTTCCAAATTTCTTTATATATGGTCCAATTTAATGAAATGGACTAAGTTATCCTCTATCAATTATGAACTCGAGTTTACGATGAATTTGTTTTTATCAATTACTATTACATATATATATACATTATCACTATTATTGTTATATATATATATATATATATTCTCAATATTAAAAAATGAAATATATTTTCACATAATAATAATAATATACATGAATAACAGTATTTTCTCTCTCTAAAAAATTAAAAAACCCTAAAGGTTAAAGCCGCTGCTTCCTCCTCCTCTTTCCGGCTGCCTCATCTACTTCGACCGCCGGTTGTCGCCGCCACCCTCCCTCTCTGCCACACTCTTTCACTCACGCACTCATAGATCCAGCCACACCTTTCACTCACGCCGCCCCCGCGCTTTCGTCTGACTTCTCTTGTTGTTTCAGTGGTTTAACGGGTCCATCCTTTCCAACGGTGCCGTAGTTACAGTGTCGATTGGTGGGAGGACCCGTTAAATCTTAGTTTTCTGTTTTTTATTTCTGTTGTCGTTATTAGATTTCTGCGTGGTGGCCTTTTATTTCTGTTTTAGATAATAATTTTCTTCTCCTACTCTGAGTAGTTGTGAGATTGTCTACACCCTGTGTGGTGTCTTCTTTGTATTTTATTTGGTGTTTCTACTTTGATGGTGCGCTTAGGATTCAGATCTGGTAGTGTGCCAGATAATCTTGAATCCTACAGGACTTCCTGTTGAAGTGCAGGATTGATCAGAGATTGATTCTGATTTTAGATGGTGAAAAATCACCTTAGTGTGGGGTGTATTATTTGTCATAGAGATTAATAATTGTTAGCGTCTTTCTCTTTAATGGACTCTCTATATCCTCTCGATTGGTTTGAAGTAGTTTTGTTCCTTGATTAAGGGATTAAAATATTGATCTGTTGTACTCTAAACTTTCGCATTTATTTATAAACGATCCTATCTTTTGAAAAAAAAATACTCCCTCCGTCCCGTAGGAATTTGCACCCTACGGGACGGAACATTTTTTAAGGAAAATGTGTTTTATATATAAAGTAGTGACATATGGGTAAATATGTGTATAAGTTTGTGAGTGTGTGCGTAAATCAATGTTTCCTTTTTTAGTAGTGTACAAATTTGTATGGGACGTCCGAATAAGGAAAGTGTGCAAATTCCTGTGGGACAGATGGAGTAGTATATATGAATAATAATAATATTAATAATACGAAGCAAATAAAAGAAATTTGAAATGATGAAACAGTTACGAGGAAGCAGGATTGACGGGCGATTACCAACAACTCATTAAGATTGTCAAAAGTGTCGGTGAAATTGTGACACGTGGCATTCATGCACACTGATGGACTAATTAATACTGTTGACACTATATGGAACATTAATTCAATTTATGTATGCCATTTTTATATTTCATTCTCTATTTCACATGTTTTAATCTTTTACTCATGGATTCATACCCAAGTATGATACATGAATTAAAAAGGTGTATATAAATATAAAGTTAAATAAATAAAATTAAAAAATATATTTTATTAATTTTTTGAGTAATATTTTCTTTTTAAATATGTAAAAGTAGAATTAGAGTATTCAAATAAAATAAATATAAAATTAGAGTTAGAAAGGAATGAGTTTTTTTTAGAGGTCACATGTCATATATTCAAAGTATGGAATATAATGTAAAATATGAAAAGCAACTCAAATAATAATTTATGTGTCTTCGGACAACAATCTCCAATCTGAATTTTTCTATGCTATATATCCTTGTACCACCTGATTAGATGTATTGTACATACTGAAATATAATATGTAACGTCCTTTAAATCCTAGTAGCATTTATATGTGTCATGCACCAAAAAGAATTATAATCAATACATATATAATAAGAAAATGTTGGCCAATTTGTCTCAATAAATTATTACTTCTTAGTCCCAACGTCCCAATTTTTTTTCACACCCCAATTCACACTCACAATGTCAATAAAGTATAATTTTTATATTTTATTATATAGTTTCACACTCACATACTTCACTTTTTCTCAATATGTGTGTAAGTCAACATGTGAAAAAAAATTCGGGACGGAGGGAATATTAATTTTTTTAATTAAGTTCAATAATTTTTTGAAAAAGAAATATTATATATATATATATATGTTAAATGGTAGAGTTTTTTCATCTTCTTCTAAATATATATGTTCAATTTCTTGCATCTACACATTTATTTTGTGTATTTTCTAATTATATTATTATTTTTAAATTAGCAAATTCAAGCAACATATGTATTTAATATATCAATATAATTTTTGTAGTAGATTTTATGTGAATATGGTTCATGATATTGATTACATCTAAGTATTTACACTTTTGGTCAAAAAGTAGACATGCTAATATTTTTTTAAGACTTGATATATTAAAATTAAATATTATAATATTGTATATTTTTTATATTAATTATATATAATTTAAATAAAAAATTATTGTAGATATTTCTAAACAATAATATAATAACGTTGACATCGATATTTATGATGAGATTCTTAATATGTATCATCAAATATTTGATATTTCAAATTTTTTATATAATGTCATGATAATTTATTAGATATTTTTTTCTTTTAAAAGTGACAAAATTTCTTCACAAAATGTAGTTAAAAGAATCAATGCATATTAAAAGAGAAATTTAATTAAAAGACAAGTTTTGAGATGGACAAAAAACGATTTCAAAATGTGCATGTTCGGATCGCGCACAAAATAAGCATGTATAAAAACTTCAAAAACTAAAACTAATAACAATACACAAGTTGTAAAAAAAAATTAAAAAGTGTTGATAATTTTTTACATTTCATTCAATAACAAAAAAAGCACATAGTTTCTGTAAATAACTATAATAAAAATTAATATTATTATATATTTTATATTTACAGCACGGGTGATATACTAGTTGATAGTAATAATGTGTTGGTAACTGCTATAGCAATAATAGAATATTTAATTTCCCGTAAAATTTGTTAATAACATTTTAACACTATAATGTTAGTTTATATATAAAAAAATGATATCACTAATTTAATGTTAGTTTACATAAAAAATATATTATAAAAATAATATCACTAAATTAATATAATTATATTATAAAAAGTTATATGGAAGAATTTGTGATAACAGGAACAAGAAAAACATATGCGGATGACATATGGTGGCTATTATTGTACATTATGTTTATCGTGTAATTCGAATATATTTTTGAAGTGTCACTTCCATTAGTATTGAAAAGTGACCCACACTATATCGATTTTTCAGTCAAAATAAAAATATTTTTTTGGTGATGACAATTAACATAAGTACCTTTTTATAAAATATCTCCTTTTTATAAAAGAAGTAACGAAAATATCTCCTTGCTGAAGGTATGTGAGTTTCCAGGGTATTGTGGTCACCCAAGGGTGTTCTATACTTTAGTCACTGTGGTGTTAGCAGTCTCAGGTATACTCAAAGGTTGCTTGGAGAGCTTGACTGATGATCAGTTTGACGATCATTAGGACACAAGTAAGAGCTTGTGGACATATTTTACGGTTTTCATATTTTTTTTTCTTCCATTTGTGTAGTAGCAATAAACTACTTGAATGATCTTTTAAAAAATTGAGAAACCATATTCTATGTCCTAACTCTAGTGTATTTTATAGGCATGTTCGGAAGGAGAGTCTACAGAATAGACATGCCTACACAGAGCCTCAATCTGATAAACGGGCCACATCGATGCGTGTTATTCCTTTCATGGATAACATGCATCGTGTTTGGATTATACAAGGCCCAAACAATGAGTTTTTTATACTCCAAAGCATGAAAATGAATCGAAAGGTATAGAAATATCAGTAGCGATTGTCCTTTTCATATCGACTCTACTTTTAGAGGCTCTTATACGATTCTTGAAAAATTACAAGAAGAGAGCAAGGATTCGATAGATACAGAGGACACGATTCGCGACTACACTCTTAGTCGTCGGGATGACAGCAGCAGGGATAATGGAGCAGCTGAGGCTAAAGGCGCTCCATCACGCACGTCGGCTAAACGATAGAAAGAAGGGGCCAATAGCGGTCAGTGCCTTTTGGTTAGTCCCTCAGAGCCCTCTTTATACAGTAGTCGATGGCCTGACGTTCGGCACAATTGTTGATCACTTCAAGGATCATGTGCCCCATTTATGCATGTATGATTGACGTAGGTATCTTCGCGAGTGCTGGATTTATGATGAGCTTTGATACTGTTACGACATACATTGCTAAGAGCAATTTTGGCCACACTTTTGATCAGAGCAACGTAATTAGTTTTTACTGGTTCGTGGCAGCTGCCATCCTGATCGTCTTCGTCATTGTTGCTTACCGGATCCGAGTTAGGAGAGTTTAGATAAAGATTAATATTATGTCCTATGTTTAACTTGCTTAATTTTGTAAGCCTTTCAACAATGTGTTTTAGTGAGATGTGATGTAACTACAAATTCATATATTAGGACTTTTTAGGATCATTAGTAGTTAGTCATTTTGTGTATTGTAAACTCATTCTAACAGTTGGTTTCTATTGGCAAAGGTTTTTTTTCTTGGTTCTTCATTTCCAAAGATCTACATCATGCTACTTTTTCTTCTGTGGGACTACATGTATCTCTTGGTGTAGTAAAAAGCAAGATTCAGTTTCACTCTCAACTTGGGTAGCTGAATACAAGGCATCCTCTTTAGCAGCTGAAGGGTGTATTTGGTTGTGACGACTTTTCTGTGATGTTCACAAGGAGATTCTTAAGCCCACTATACTATATGGAGACAATCAAAGTGCTCTAAAGTTTGCATCGAATTCAGTTTGCTATGCAAGAACGAAACATATTGAATTGGAACATCACTTTGTTCGTGAAAAAGTTCTCGATAGAGTAATCTTTGCACTTGAAGTTCGAAGTAGCAAAAATATTACGGATATATTTACCAAATCACTTTCTAAAGGAGCCTTTGAGAAGCTTCGATCTATGCTCGGTCTGACCTTTAAAAAATTGATTTAAGGGAGAGTGTTGAAAGTTAAAGCAATTTCTTGAAACTTCCATATTAATGCTCCACTATCATTTTCAAATACTTGTTAGTATTCCTAGAAGACTTTAATGTTGTATTAGTTCCAATGCACTCTAGAATCCTCCTAGTCTAGATGATTCCATTTACACTATAAATATCTCTTTGTATCATTTCAAAAGTAGTGAGTTAATAACATAAAATCTTCCAATATTCTCTAATTCCATAATCTTAGTGTTTGTTCAGATTATGCACAAAATGTGCATGTACGGATCGTGCAAAAAATAAGCATGTATAAAATCTTCAAAAACTAAAACCAATAAAAATACACAAGTAAAAAAAGTAAAAAAAAGGTGTTGATAATTTTTTACACTTCATTCAACAACAAAAGGCACATATTTTCTGTAAATAACTATAATAAAAATTAATATTATATAAATTTTATATTTACAGATCGTTCAAATGCACGAGTGATATATTAATTCATAGAATAATGCAAGATCAATAGCTATCAAGAAGGATATTCACAATAATCGAAGGTACGACTTAATAATGAGAGCTTGAAAAAAATCCAAACACTTTAACAAAATGATTAACCAAATCATTGACACTTCTATGAAAAGATAATCTCGAAATAAGGATATTTTTTGTAATATAAGTCATTGCCAATGAAAAAATATTATGATTTTTTACTCATTCTTTGTATGCCTTAACGTGGAGTTACAATGTTTTGCTTATTCGTCTTTCTAATACGTAGCTAAAGCTTCTCATTGTCAAATTTTAAAAAAAAATTGACTTCACAAGATAAATACAAGAAAAATTAAATGAGACTGATACCGCAAGAGAAAAAATAAAGGCTCTCAGCGAAGAAAAGATAAATAAAACAAAATGTTATCAGCCCTCAGGGATCGCGAGATGTACTATATTAGAAAAATGAAAAAGGAGTCGCGAGAGAGTGGTAGAAGTTAAAACAGATGCGAACGGAACACAATATAGCATACTGCTACAAAAAGTTGTGTATTAGTTGTAATGTGTAAAAGAAAAGCTGAGTTTTGAATCATGAGTATTAGTCCTGAGTCTGAGTGCACAGTTTTCCTGAGTGCATCGGTCCTGAGTTACTTTATCCTAAGTTTGAAAGTGTCGGTTTCCTGAGTCACTTAAAGTGAGTCGTTCTTTGTTTGAACCATCCTGAACCGGCAGTTATGAACTGAATGTCCATAACTAACTCAAGCAGAGGAAAACGAAGGCGATCTCAATTTCAGTGATATAGTTGATTATTTCAAGTTGTTGGATGAATAATTTTGTTAGCTTTGATCAGTTATTCTTGATGGTTGCAACCACACAATCCTTTGGTTGGTTACAGATTTAAGACTCAATTAGAGGATTAGGGTTTATACATATATATGTGTGTGTGTGTGTGTGTGTGTATGTATTCGAACTAGAGTGAAAAAGAGATATACAGATTGATATATTGAACTTTTGTATCATATAATCTCCTATTCTTGATCTATTAGTAAAGTGAAGAGCCCCATCTCGTGGACATAGATCAATTTGATCAAACCACGTAAAATCGTAGTTGTTCATCTACATTTTGTTTTCTTATTTTTTCTGCAATTATGTTCATCTGATTCTGAAGAAGGAGTTTTTCGTAGCTTGGGTTCTTGAGTTGAATATCTGAAGTTCTAATTGATATTGCATAACATTAGCGTTGTAAATTTGAAATACACAACCTATCCATGGCTAATTTAATGCATTAGCGATGAATTTGAGATGGACAAATATAATTGGTCATTAACCAAAAAATTAGCGACGACTTATGTCTATCAGTCGCTAATATGTTATGTTTAGCGACAGACTATCTATTGCTAAATTTCGAGCTTCAAGATCCTTCTCAAACTGCTAAGTTTAACAACGGGAAAGTTATTGCTAATTTGTGGCCGTCGACATTCTTCTCAAACTGCCCAGATCAGTGACACAAAACCCTAGGCTAACTTTTAAAATTGAGAGCAGCGAGAGACTATTGGTCATTGCAACTTGACCATTAACTAGGACCGTTTTGAACCCCCATAATTATCGATGGGTAATCTGACGATAAATTAAATTTATAACTAGCGATGGACATTCTGTTGCTAATTGCAAAATAGATGTCTTTTTAGCAATGTGGGGCGGTTGTCTGTTGCTAATTTTTTTTCATATAAGGCAAATCGCTGTAACAATATCATACATTGTGAAAATTTTGAGCTAACACCACCATCACCATCATCGAAGTTGTGAGCTTCCATCCCAATTAAAGTGTTCGACTCTCAATTCTCTACACATTAATCATAAGCACTTTTTATTTTTATCTGTCTAAAATTGAATTTTAGGACGTTACATGTATGAAGTTGATTTAGTTGATTATGTACATTAGTTAGAATTATTTATTGATTAATTGAGTATGTATATATATATATATTTGTTAGAATTATTTGTTAATTATATATATAAGTGATTCAGTTGAGTATATATATATATATATATATATATATATATGAAGTTGATAAATTGATTATGTATATTAGTTAGAACTAATATGTTAATTTAGTTGAGTATGTTCAAAATTAGTATATGATTAGTTGAGTATATTTGATAAGTTGTTATGTTTAATTGAGTATGTATATTAGTCTGAATTAGTTGTTGATTGATTATTTAATTTTGTAAGCTCAAAATCAACCAACATGTAAGCGCAAGTGCGTTGTCAGAGTAACAAATGAAAAATAATTGAGTTTAAGTGATTTAACTACTTAAGTGAGATGTAAATGAAGACAACAACTATTAAATCTAAATTCGAGTTTGAAATGCGAGTGAGTGGATACTTTGGATATTCTCTGGATATTCTCGTTTGTGTGATTCATGAAGCCCATTCAATTCATGCATTTCATGTGTGTCAATAAATTTTTGGCTAGGTCTGTTTTAACCTCACTTTTCTTTATAAACTCAACAAAATGACTTATATTGAGTGTTCTGCACAACCTAGCATTTCTCAATATTTAAGGTGTCTAAACAATAACAAATGATAACTGTAATTTCTTAATCAAATACTTGCCTAACTTGCTCATTCTCATATATTGTCAATTTACTTAACACATATAATCAAATAAATTCAGTATATTGTAGCTCAATTCATCCATAAACAAGCAATTCAATCATTCATATCAACAAATTTAATGCATAAATCAATGTAAATTCTATTTCTCGCATAATTTTAAATGCCCAAATAAAAAAAAAATAGTTCATGCATGGCTCTACAAGAGATGTATATATGGCTAATATCTTAATTCTATTTTAGAAGACATACTTATTTACAAAATCTTACAAAAGAATAAGAGAAATTGAATATATCACCTAAATTGATGAAATTGGCAAATGGAGCCTCCTTTAAAGCTTCAAAATCTTTGACAAAAATTCATTTACAACTAAATACCTACTTCAATTCATAAATCGGAAGGATCTACGGGAGAAAATTAAAGAAGTCTAAGCTAAAATTTATGGAAGAAAGTAACTACCTAAAGAAATTGGGGATCTAACTAGGTAAAAACTGTTTATTTGTAAACTTAAATGCCTAAAGTCAAATTTATAAAATAGACATAAAAAGTGCCCAAATTTTATATAAATAACACAAATCGAGAAACGGTCCAACTTGAGCCTAAAATAGCCCACCCGGTTCACCATGGTGCAAATCGTGCCAACTTTTGTAAAAAATAAACGGCCTGGCTTGGCCCTTTTTAGCACGTCGAGGGCCTTACTGGCCCAATTTGTGTCATTTTGATACAATCTGGGCCTACTTAATCCTTCAATGCAATCCTCAACACTTTCAAGCTCTATTTTTACTCTCCGAGACTTCTATTTACGTCTCAAACTTGATTTGACTTGAATTTCCTTGAGAAATGGGATATGACCTCTGGATTACCAAGATAGATGCACAATGATCGTCCTTTTTGTTCATTTTTTTAATCTAATTGCACCATTCTTACCTATTTTTTCCTATAAATGAACAATTCTACATAAAACGGATTAATGGTCAAATGAAGAGCAATTAGTATGCATAGTAATTAGCACGAAATAGTATAATTCTAAGCATCCCCAAACTTAAAGATATGTAGCTCCAAGTATATCAATGGAACGACAAAACCAAGAGGATTAATGATTGAGTCAAAATGTGCTCCAAGTGCCATCCAATGAAATGCAACATATTCTACCACAATACTCAACTTCACATACAAATGTTTCAACCTTCAATTAAGAATTAATGAATCATAAAAAATTATACATATTGTATTTTTTTCCGAAGGTATTTCACTAATCACTCAAGTATTATATGTTACAATGCATCACTCAATGTCAATTTCAGTACAAGCCTTACTATTTGCTTGCCCACGATCTACATCTTTACCTCAAATAATGATTCACATACAAAATCAAAAGAATTTCCTCATGGTTGCAATGTTAGGTTCTTTAGTCAAGGTGAGAAATGTTTGGAGAAAATTGACTAAATTGTAGAGGAAAATAAAGACTTGCTCACCAAATTAAAAATAAAAAAAATTATAAAGTTATATTATTTTAAGCATATATAACAAAATATTAAAAAAAATGGTCAAGTTTATATATACAAGTTAAAAATTAAAAAAAAAATAGATGAATTGAAAAAAGTAAAAATAAATTAATTTGAATATATATACAATTAAATATATAAAAATAAATAAATATTCGAGCGGAACATGCTTCCTTCGTAGACTAGGAGAGGTTTGTGGTTCAATTTACTATGGGCACGAATTGTGCCTTTTATTTCTACAAGCCTATAAAGTGTTTAGTAAAGGTTGGCCTCTTACATTAAATCGATGGGACTATGGCCTAGTGGTTCGCTTCTCGCCTTGGATTCTCATCAGGGGCAGACGCATGATTTTTATCCAGCGAAGGCACAAATTTAAAAAATTTGTATATTCTCTATACATATCATAAGAATGCTAAAATAATTTTACAATTCATTATAGATGAATATTTTATTAAAATTTATTTTAAATATAATGAATATAATAACATTGAAATTCTTCATATTATAAAGGTAAAAATATGAAATGGACTCAGCATGAGTTTTCATAAACAGAAGTCTTATGAAACAAGGATTATATAAGATTTTAAAATAAAAAATAACTTCTTAAATAACTTAGAAGTCTTTAGAAACAAAAATTAATACTTTAAAGGACCTTTTACTACATTATGTCATTAAAAAACAATTGATAGTTAATATAATATTCTAAACCTTAATAATACATATTGATTATTAAGTTTGTTAGATTTTGAATTGTGAGTAATTTCGTTAACAATATAATTTATAAATAATAAATTATGTAGAAAATTTGTTGACTAAATTCTAATTTAAAAGGTTCCAACAAACAAAAGTATGTACATGATAATTAATATATTTAATTTTTTTATAATTAAATACATAATATTTAAAAATATAATAATAAAAAAATTGAGGCAGGGCATTTGCCATGCCTATGTAAATCTGCCCCTGATCCTCGTGGACGCCAATTTGAACCACGCCGATCACTTTTGTTAAAAAACCAATATTCACAAGTTTTTCCACAAAAGTATATGTTGCTAATTTTAGTTTTGCCAGTTTTAACCGTCACGAATGTCAACCCTTCATACTCTACTCTCCATCCCCCTACCTATATACATAAATGTAAACAAACATGCCTTTACCTTCAAATGTGTGGAACATTAGACTACTCCAATAATTTTCTCTCTCTACAACCTCGAGAACATACCCAAAACCCAATCGGATAGTAGCCTGAATCTAACCGGAAAGTAGCCGGACGAGTGACGCTTCGTCTTCCGAAGCGTATACCTACACCTCTATGGCGCCCCCCAACACAATTTATGTGCTATTTAACCCCTGGTAGTACATTATGCAAGCCATACTTGAATCCATTCACACAACAAACAGTAGTCACATAACCCCAGAAAGAAAGCAAACAACTCCAATGGCGGATGGGCTGAATGACATATTGGGGAAATTTTCCCTCACGGAGGATAAGGGGATGGAGATCCGAATTGAAGAAGGGGAGCTGTCGATCTTGAAGAATGTGCTGGTCGGAAAGTTCGCAATGAGAAGATTATTGGAGCAGGGGAGTTGGGAACGACGATGAGGAGGAGATGAACAAATGTTGGTGAAGGCATGTTGGTGCTGTCCTTATCCCTTAAAGTCTCAAATGTTGGTGAAGGCATGTTCACTTTTGAGTTCGGGGCCAAGGAGGAGATGAACAAGGTGTACCATACACAGCCATGGAATCTCAATGGGGTGCTGCAGATTCTTGAAAAGATGAACATGATGGAGAGGCCCGACCAGGTATCCCTCACCAGAGTACTTCTCTGGGTCCAAATCCATGGGCTTAATTATTGCACTATGAATACGAAAGTTGGGGAAAGGGTGGGAGCTCGGATAGGTGAAATCATGGAAATTGAGAGCCCAAGGGGAGAGGTGGCCATGGGAAAGTGCCTGAGAATTAGAATCAATCTTGACATTAAAAAACCTCTCATGAGAGGTACATCACTGGTGGTGCAGGAAGAGAAGCTGCAGTTGTATTTTAGGTACGAGAAACTCTCACATTTCTGCTACATTTGTGGGATGCTCACTCACGTTGAGAAGGATTGCCCAGTAAGATTTGCAATGCCCACCCTAAACATGGTGGTGATAAAGTAATTTTCCACAGTGGTTGAGGGCCGAAGGCGAACGTGGTGTCAGTCAATGGGAAACAGAGACAGTCGAAGTCCATGACGAGGAGGCATCGATGGAGGAAGAGGTGAAAGTGGATAGAGTGGAAGAACATCAAGCTATGATTGTCAACACTGTGGGACAAGGAGGAACATCAGGTTTCAAACAGGCTGCGAAGGTCACCCAGTTTGAATATTTGATGGGAGCACAGTACTACACAAGAGATGCTGAAGGAAATATAATCATCAATATAGCCAAGATACAAGCCCAGGGGGAAGCCTCACTTGCATTGATCAATCAGGAAAACAAAAGGCAGAATAGAGATAAATTTTCCTTCACTTTTGAGGGAAAGGGAGGTGGTAATGACAACCAACAACGGAGGATGGTCTCAGCAAAATGCAAGGAGAATATAACAATTAAGGGCAGGGGGGATCCTTTCAACACCAGCAAACCTAGCAGAAACCTTAATGGTGGCCTGAAAATCAATCTAGAGGAAGCAAACAAATGGAGATGGTGCAGAAAAAGAGACTCCGATCGGCTAATATTGGATACACTGGTAATGACTTCAATTTCAAAGGTTATGAGGTATTTGGTGAGAATAAAGGACAGCTGTTGTTGACAACAAGATCAGTGGTGGGGGAAGGGGATGGAGGCAAGAAGAAAGTGAAAGTTCTGAGACAGGGGAAGAAGTGAACCAGGAGCTGAAAACTGAAGAGATGGCGGCGGTTGGGGAGCCCCAACCCCGCCAACAGCCATGAGTACCATTGTGTGGAATGCGAGGGGATTGGGCAATCCTCGCGCATTCCGATCGCTACAACGCCTAGTCGCTGATCATTGCCCTCTTTTGCTGTTTATTGTTGAATTAAAAATCAAGTATGAAGTAGGTATGAAGTGGAAAAAACTTTTGAACTTTGATAACTATCTAGGTGTAAGTGCTGAAGGCTCATCTGGAGGCCTCCTATTATATTGGAAGAATGGAATGAACGTTTCTTTATTGTCTTACTCGTTGTCTCATATAGATTGTAATATAAAGTTTGAAAACTGGAGTTGGAGATTTACTGGTTTCTATGGGAACCCAGTAAGTCATTTGAGGCATACGTCATGGGAATTACTTAAATCCATTTCTAGGTACCATCAGGGAGATCCAAAAGCTTGGATCGTTGGGGGTGATTTCAATGAAATAAGGTGCGAAAGTGAAAAGCAAGGTGGGGGGGAGTAAACGTTATAGTAAGATTGATCAGTTTAACGACACCTTGGAGGAGCTGGGGTTAATGGACATCAGATGTAAAGGGCCTAAGTATACATGGATCAACCAGAGAAGCGGAAAAGATATGATAAGAGAAAAATTGGACAGGTTTGTGGAAAATGCAGAGTGGTTCAACATGTTCCCAGAATCTGAAGTCTCAAATCTTAACTTCTACGGGTCAGACCACCGAGCAATTAAATTATCCTTTCATAAAGGATTGGGGAATCGGCCTAGAACAGACAAGTCTAGGTTCATGTTTGAGCACAGTTGGCTACGAGAAGAGGATTATGCGAGTACGGTGGAGAAGATATGGTGTAATGTAAGTAACCTCAATAGCCTTCAAGAAATGCTGAAGGAGTGTGCTAGAAAACTTAGAGAATGGGTCCTTTCAAAACAGAGCAGCTCATCCAGAAAGATCAAGCACCTGAGGAAAAAAAGTAGAGGATGGATGGGGGGATGAAACAGATAAAGTGAACAGAGAGGAGCTGCTCAAAGCGGAATCAGAACTCTATAAGCTAGAAGACCAGGAGATGAGTTATTGAAGACAAAGATCCAGAATCACATGGTTGCAAGAAGGAGATCGGAACACGACATACTTCCATAGGAAAGCTAATGAAAGAAAGAAAAGAAACATGATCAAAGGTATACTTAATAAGGAAGGACATTGGTGTACGAAGGAAGAGGACATTATCCACATAATCAGCACATACTATGAGGATTTGTTCAAAACACAAAATCCTTTGAAGGAGGACATAGAGCAGATCACAGATTACATGGAGAACAGTTTATCGGAGAATATGAAACAGAAGCTTGAGCAACCATTTACAGAACATGAAGTTAGGAGAGCCGCGTTTGAAGTTAACCCCTCGAAGGCCCCCGAACCATATGGTTTTTCGGCAGGAGCATGCATGGGACCTGGTTGGGAGAAGCGTGATTGATCAAATACTAAATGTGCTGAATGGGGGCAGCTCGCTAAAGGATTGGAATAATATGGCCATTACCCTCATCCCAAGGTCAAAAATCCCAAGGCAGTGAAAGATTATCGCCCAATAAGCCTGTGTAATATCGTGTATCGTATCACTGCAAGAACAATCACGAATAGACTCAGACTGATTCTTGATGAGCTGATAGACCAGTCACAATGCGACTTCATCCCGGGCAGACTTAGCTCGGATAATATCCTCATTGCATTTGAATGCATGCACTGGATAAGAAATAATAGAAACATCAATGGCTATGCATTTGTGAAATTGGATATGGCTAAGGCTTATGATCGGGTAGAGTGTGAGTATATTAGACACATTCTTATCAAGATGGGATTCAGTCATAAATGGGTATGTCTCATACACAATTGTATCTCAACTGCCTCATATTCTTTTAACTTGAATGGAAGGCTTGTTGGACACCTTAGGCCTTCCAGAGGAATCAGACAGGGGGATCCCCTCTCTCCCTACCTTTTTGTTCTTTGTGCACAAGGCCTATCCACCATTCTCAACAAGAAAATCAAGGAGAATCAGTTGCAAGGAGTATCAATAGTGAGAAAAGCGCATATCATTTCTCACCTTTTCTTTGCTGATGACAGCCTCATTTTTATGAGAGCGAACGACCCAAATGTGAGGTGCTTGAAACACTGCCTTCACATTTATGAGAAAGCCTCGGGACAGTTAGTTAATTTTGATAAGTCCTTAGTAACTTTCAGCCCCAACACTAGTCAAGCTATTAAAGACCAACTGCTGCAAACACTGAGAATACGAGCCTCACAAGGCCATGAGTTATATCTTGGTCTACCCACCCTCTCTCTACGAGAAAAAAGACACCAATTTAGATGCTTAAGGGAGAGAGTGTTCAAGAAGCTGGAGGGGTGGAAGAATACTGACCTTTCGGACGGAGGAAATGAGGTCCTCATTAAGGCAGTCCTGCAAGCTATTCCGTATAGCAGCCACAATTTGCCATGATATGGAGAAGATGATCTCTAAATTCTGGTGGGGAAAATCTGGGTTGAAAAGAGGGATTCACTGGTGTGATTGGAGTAAACTTACTAGAAGAAAGGAACAGGGCGGCATGGGCTTTAAAAATTTATCCATTTTCAATAAAGCCTTCTTAGCAAAGTAATTGTGGAGGATGATAGTTAGACCTAATTCTTTGGTGTCCACGCTATTCAAGGCGAGATACTTCAAACATGTTGATGTGTTGGATGCAAAAACGGGGTCTAATCCTTCATTCATTTGGAGGTCCCTGGTGTGGAGCAAATAGATCTTAGAAAAAGGGATATGCTGGAGAATTAACGATGGAAGGACAATGGAAATCTTTAAACATGCTTGGGTCCCAACTCTTCAAAACGGCAAAATTAAATCGAGAATTGCGAGTGGCTCAACGGTTGAGAGGTTTATTGGGGAGGGAAGAAGTTAGAATGAGGAGCTTATCAAAACAGCATTTCTACCTTTTGAAGCTGAGGCCATTCTGAGAACACCCATTGTAGAAGGTGAAGAAGGTGACTATAGGTATTGGCGCTTTGATAAGAAGGGCATGTATAGCACTAGATCGGGATACCAAGTTGCATTGAATCTAGAACAATTGAAGAGGGAGATAGCTGAAATGTCTTTAGGGGCAAAACTGAAGAAGAGATGGAACCGGGTCTGGAAACTTAATATTCCGCCGAAGGTACGTATCTTTGTGTGGAAAATTATTAATGATATGGTAAAAACTGAGGCAAAACTTGCCAAACGACATGTGCCATGTCTCCCCTCTTGTGTGTTGTGTGGTAATGCGGAGGCGAGTACGTCACATACTCTATTGTCGTGCTGTTGGGTCCGGGATAATTGGAAAAGCATGGGACTTTGGAATTTCGGTAAAAAAGGGGAATGGTGCAAAGCTGCTGATATTGTGGATGCAATTTTTAAAAAACTAGATACGGGGAGGAGTGAAGAAACTGCAATGATGATGTGGGGAGTCTGGAAATAGAGATGCAAAATCATCCAAAACATTGCGGAGGTGAGAAATACCAAAGGTAAAATTAGCAGAGTTGATGGATCATGGGCATTAACTCTACTGGAAAGCTATAGGAGACTTAAAAGTAGAGTTGGCACATTAATGCTCAATAGACAGGTCCAAGGGGAACCGCGAGAATACACCGAAGTACTCCAAAGTAATATTATCAAGGTGGATGCTAGTTTAGTTGAAGAGCAAAGGGCTGCATCAATAGGCTTAATGTTGCAAGATGATAGAGGCAAAATTCTGGAGGCGAGGGGAAAGGTGATTGGTTTCCCGGGCTCGGTTATTGGGGCCGAACTCTTAGCAATTCTTGAAGGGGTGCGATGGGGAAAGCAGAGGCGCCTACCTAGTTTTGCAGTGCATACGGATTCCATGGAAGCAACCCATTGGATCAACAAAGGTACAAAGTGTCGGGGTCCATAGGGTGCGACGTTACAACTTATTCGAAAGGAGATAGAGGGTGGCTTAGTGAGAGGCATTATCCATATTCCAAGAGATCTTAACCGGGTTGCACACAAAATGGCGAGGATGGCAAGGAAGACTTCTACTCCTCTTGATTGGATAGAAGATCAAATACCTAGTTGGGTTAGGAATCTAGCTTGTTAGTCTGCTGGTGTTACATCTTTTAGCTAGATCTGTCTATCAAAAAAAAAAAGTTTTGCCTGTTTTAGGGATGGACACTTATTCATTTCAAAATTCATGTCTGTTTTTTTAGTGCACGTTGAACTAAAAAGGAAAAAAGAAAAAATCAATTCATCTTACACGTCTTTATTTGTATACATTTATATCCCTTGTCTTAACATTGAGTTTAAATAATTAATCTTATATAGGTGATCAAATAGACTCTCTGGACAATATTTTTTCTTTCACATCTAACCATTTTTCTTTCACACTGAGTTTAAATAAGCCATATATATATATTTGGTCATTTTATATGAAAATTTCAAATACATATCTGATAAAAACTGGACTAATGAAGTATATTTATATATATATAAAAACACAATAGCTAGGCAAAACGGTAATTTCAACTTTCCCGCCTATTTGTTGAATACTGCCAAGCCAATCTATTTTATCCGAAAAGAATTCATATTCATAGGGTATATAGCCCGTTGTCATATTGCACATGTATTGACTTATTGTGTTGCTGCCTTGGGAGCTGTTTTACTTTAAAAAAATATATATAGAGTGAGTGACTCACGTATATGTTGTTAAATTTTCAATATATATATAGTCAATATAGTAAATTTTGTTTAATTAAACTAAAAAATCAATTAATTATTTAATTATTTTACATGTGGTATATTCTCTTTTACTTTTAGATGAAAGAAATTTTAAGAAATTTTGGTATTTTTCTTTTCTAGATGAATGTTAATTATACCACTATAATGATATGTAGTTTGAATTATAATGGCTTAATTGTTGAAAAAACTACTATTTTTTGCTAATTGCAATTTAATCTAAACTTTTATATCTTGGCAAATTAAGTTATTGCCATTTTTTTTTGTATAAATTTCCGGCAGTTTCCTTTGCACAAAAGATGGTGTGGATATATAAATTCACAATCATCATCCCAATAAGCATCTACATTATTAAATATCTAATTTTTAATAAAATTAACTAATATTATAAATTTGAATATAAACTAATAGTACATAAAAATTTAAGAATAGTTAGGCATATTCTTTTAAAAGTTAATAGTTTATAATATATTTAAAAATAATTAAAAATTATATTTATTTAAAAAAATATACACAAAGTGTATTATATTCAAATAAAGAAGGAGACGATAAAATTGAGGAAGAATTTTGTGTATGTGTGTATATATAAACAAAATTTTATTGAAATTTATACACTGTTTTTATTTGGACGTCTTACACAAATTTGCGTACTACTAAAAAAGAAGATATTGATTTCCATACATATTTACCCATATATCACTACTTTATTTATAAAATATTTTTTTCTTAAACCATATATTGTGGCGTAGGGTGCAAGGGAGTATTTTTCTTAAAAGAAATATCTTATATATATACAGATTAAAGGTAGTTATTATGATATTTTTTATTATTATTTAATTAATAAATAAAACCAGAGTTCCATGAAACCAACTCTCGGATTAAAGATCGATCATGAAATTTAAATTGTGTTCTTCATGTGATATATATTTACCATCCCATTCCAAATTATTCCCAAAAAAATTATATTGTATTTTAATTTTTTTACAAAAAATGAACATAAAAATCAAATTTTTAGAAATATTTTGCATTCCACTATAGGTACGAAAAAATATTCAAAAATATTAAATAATTTCTGAAAAAAATTAAAACAATAAATATTGCATGATATCGAATAGTGTCTTTTATCAAAGAAGTCAAGTATATAAATAACATGGGCCCAAATTCTTTAATGTATTTATTATTAAATTTTAATATACATTCAGTAATTTAATTCTTTAATGTGTTTATCTTTAAATTGTAATATAATATTATAAAGTTTAATATTTATATTAAATATAGAATAAAGAAAAATTATATTAATATTTTGAAATATTTATAATATATGATATTTTTGTAAATTTTATATTAAAAATATTAACAACAATATGAAATTTATTTAAATTTTATTATATATTCATGTGAGAAATTCTAATATATATAAAGCCATATTTATTATACATAATTGACGCCATAATTTTTGAAAGCTTATTTTTTCTGAATAATTTAATTGTTTTATTTTTTATTGTTTAGCTAGTCTCATAACCCTCTATCGGTATAATTTTGTGCAATATTAACGCTGGGTGAACCAGTATCACTCGAATCAAATCTGACTTATTGACATATGGTATTTCGGTAAAAATTAAAAAAAAAAGTTAAAAATAATATTTGTGGACACAAATGTCGATTTAATTCATTCAAGATATATAATGCAAATAAAGCTACAGCAGTTGCAAAGAAAGCATTGGAAAGACACTCAAATAGCTCTAAAAAGGCCTTCATTTATTCAATAGTACGACACAAGTAAACTGATCTTTGCTGTAGCCTTGCACATATCTGCATCAAACTTAAGCTCAAACCACCCTGCAAATCACAATATAATTATTCCATATATTAAATAATTTTAAATAAACACAAAAATTTAATAATCTATAGTGGGATGTATAATATGGGGTTTAATAATTTAAAATATAAAGACAACACTAAAATAAGAAAAATTTTATCAAAAAAATTTATGTTAACTCGAATTCATGTTAAAAAAAAAGTACTCCCTATGTCCACCAAATTATATTCCACTTTTCATTTTTTTTGTTTGTTCACAAAACTTTTTCTAATTTTCTTATTTGGAGATAACTCTTACTTACAATAAAAATTTGGGCTCCACAATACTCTCATTTTTCTCTTAATTTATCTATCATTTCAATATAATAATATTTTTTATTAAATCTTGTGCCAACTATGAAATGAGAAAATATTTCATGGATGAAGGGAGTATCATTGTATGCATACGAAATACTCCCTCCGTCTCACTATAAGTTTCTCATTTTGTCATTTTCATCAGTCCCACTATGTACTGTTTTCAATCATAAATGAATAGTGAAAGTCATATTTTTTTTGAAAAAATTGTCTCTTACCAACTTAAAAAATATACTTCTACACTTTTTTAAATATGCTTACCCTATATGTTTTACATTTACTTTTTTATATTTTTTTAAACTATTATTCACTTTTTTGTTATTATTTTCATTACTTTTTACACTATTCTCGTTATTTTTTCATTTTTTCCCATCACTTCACCTAATACTATATCAATATTTTATATTTTTCTTAATATTTATGTCAAAAAGTAAAGAAAAACTTATAGTAAAATAGAGAGAGCATGATTGTTGTGCATATGAAGTGTCACTATATTATGTATATTTACGTACTTGGAGCAGTCAGTAGAAGGGCTGATCTGGTAAGGAATATTGACACCACATTTGGCGGGGAGTCCGGCGGCATTGGCAGGGTTGATGCCGGGAACTGACTTGGCAAGTGTTTTCAGGCAGTTACAAACCGCCTGCCTGTCTGGCGTGGTCTTCGCGGCGGACAGGAGACCCTTTACGCCGCCGCAGCAGCCACCCAGCCCACCTTTTCCGGTAACGTACGGAACGCATGGGGCCATGCTTTGAGCCACCGTGTTGCACCCGACCGCCGCCTCAGCCAGCGGAGCAACCGCCGCCGCAGCGATGAGCATCATGCACACCAACTTCATCATTGCAGCCATTGGATAAAAGGTTTTGATATGTTTGCTAGTTGTTGGAATACTTTTTGCTTGTGTGAGTAGTATTGTGTGTTTTGTGAGCATGGAGGTACTAGGTTTATATAGAACAAGATTTGGTGAAGTAAGGAGTATTTAATTTTGGGTGTAAGGTGGTGGTTGGGATGGGATGCAATTAATGGTCCAACTTTATTTTAATGCATGGTTGGGTAAAATTAGGAGTTGGTCTATTTCAATCATGAAAGAGGCGAGATTGAATTAGGTTTTGGAATTTGAAATTTTTTATTTAAAATATGTAATGTAAGTGTGTTTTTGAAAATTCACACTATTTTTTTTTAGAATCCTTTAATCACTAAAAGTTACAGGATCAAAATAAAAGTGTGAGTAACGCTTTTACATGAGAAAATCACCTAAAGGTTTCAAAATTTTATTTTCTAACATAAAACTGAAAATGGATTCACACTCCACTTAACAAAGTTTGAGTTCTTCCTCCAATCACTATATCTTGATATCCAGTTCCAGTAATTTACCTTGAAATCTCACAATAGCTTTTCCATTTAAGATCCTTCCCTTCAAAATGCATTCATTCCTAGCCTTCTATAACAACCATACTTCACATTCCCACATATTAATCCACAATCTTTTCTCCATCTTTGTTCTTCCTAAGCCACTGAGTTGTAACAGGTTTGCCACTAGATTGAAAGAGAGAACCAAAATGGTCTCCAACCAGTCAATGCACCACACCGTTAGTATTGAAAAATTACTTTTATTTATATTGAATGAGAGTCTCTTCTGCATTGAGTGTCTATGTAAATTGTGTGCATTTTTAAACAATCGCTTTAGCTATAATGAATGTTTACACTTAGTTATGATTTAATTAATAATTGTATTTTTTTTAATGAAACCACGAAAAAGATTTATTACAATGCACCAAATACTTAGTGATGTTAACGGATAGGGTCGGGGCAATATCCATCCCCTTCCCCATTCCTGCAATTTCCATTGGAAATAAATTGCCCCCATATTTCCACCCTGCTCCGCCGGAGAACCTCCACCCGTAATTATCAATTTTTAATAATCATCATAACAAACATAAATACAAAAATATTAGATGTATAAATTTTTTTAAATATTTTTAAAATTTAAAATACAAATTTAAAATATATTTAAAATGCAAAATATAAATTTAAAGTATGTATAAAATACAAACTACAAATTTAAAATTTAAAAATTACATTAGTTACTTTAATAATTTATATACTTATAGGTTAGGTATTATATACATTATATATAAATAAGACGTAGGGCCCCATGGAAAATGGTGAAGGAAAAATATTCCCCAATCCACTGCCTAATGGGTAAAAATTTTCTCTATTGTCATTCTCATTCTCGTATCCATCCCAATTTTCTTCGGGAATTCCTCGTCCCATTCTAAGGCGAATTCCTATAAAATTATGAGATTATTTGTTTCACTGTCAAACCTATTGATGCATGTGAGATTTGATCGGAATAGACTTCTTTTAGCTGGTTTAGTATGCTATATAGTAAAATTTCCTTATTAAAAGCATGATGAGGTATTTTTCAAAGGACCAGAATATCCGTACTATTCAACAAAATAGTTTTTACCAAATTTTCAATATTAATAAACAATTTACTAGTGTCATGTTATATAAAATAAACTATGAAAGGTTACCACAAGCTTAGTAAATTTATTATGTCATATTAAAATATGCGAAAAATCGTCAAAGATAAGCTAACCTGCTCGAGAATGTGGAGGAGTTACACCCCAAGAAAAGCACAAGCAATAGTATGGAAAGTCCTAAAAATGAAGCTACCCAAAAGATCAAATCTAAAGGTACGCGGATTATTGCTTCCAAACAGGGTAGATCAATGTGTTCTTTGTGGTAAAGAAGAAGAAATCATTCAACACCTTTTCTTTTCGTGTGAGTTCGCAAGACAAGTTTAGGACAAGTGCTATTTATGGATGAATTTGCATATGGCTCCACACCACATCCCGTCTAATCATCTTCTTCAACATGGAAACATGCTCGATCTTAAAAGAAAGAGTAAGACATCTACAACTTTGTGGACAACGGTCATTTGGTATTTGTGGAAAATAAGAAACAATGTTATTTTTAATGGGTTGAAGTCAAGTGTAAATGAAGTTTTTTCAGATATTAAGTCAAGTGTGTGGGCGTGCATTGGTACAAAAGAAGAGAGTTTTAGAAAGCACACATTCATAAATTGGAGTAAAAATTCGAGAGAGTGTTGTCTAAATTTATAAGTGCTTAAATCCTTACTGCCTATGATTTTATTGTAAGGGATGGAACACCCCTATACTCCAATTCATTATAATAAAAACTTCATTTTACTGTTAAAAAAAAGAAAAAGAGAATATGAAAAGTTTGGCCTGTAAAGGTTGAATAAGTAGTACTGTTGCTAAGAAAAAATTAAAAAAGACATGATGTAACGTGTAAGAAGTAGGTTGAATCTAGATTTGCTATTTCGAAAATTTTTCAAGTAATAATTAATCGACTTATTCAAAATTCAACGAGCATTTGGTATAATGATAAATAATGGGAATAAAAAAATATGTAATGAAAGTCATAATTTTTAAATAGATAGCTATAATAAATTTTTTAATTTTTTAAATTTAAAATTATAATAAAATCATTCCAAACACAAATTATATTTTAATTATCATTACTCACTTTAAAAAATAATCAAACAATCACAGGAGTACCCTCCAAATTTCTTTCATGTGACCAATTGAATGTAATAACCTACAATAATCCTCTATAATCAAAAATTTCGAACGATCTATGAAAAAATATATATATAAAGACATAAATAAATTCAAACAGTACTATACTAGTAACTAGTAAGAGGAACTGACGACCGACAACCCATTATCTTTAGTTCGATTCATCTGTTTTCTTTTTATGTTGTATTTGGTGTTATATTTTATTGAATTTTTAGCACATGAATTTAGAATTTTAGTGATTCATTAGTTTTTTTTTTTTTTAAATCTTACATGTTAATTGTTCAATTTATGAAACACAAAATTACACTTTCCTCAATCAATTTAAACTTCACATTTTTCTAGATGTTATATAATAATTTACTCCCTCTGTCCCAAAAGAACTTGCAAGTTTTCTTTTTTGGGACGTCCCAAAGGAACTTGCAGACCCAAAAAAGGAAATCCTTTTATAAACTTTACTCTCACAATATCTACATATTTACACAAAATTTCATTATTTTTTTACTTTTTGGGCTCACATTACACTCAATTCAACTAACTTTTTCACTTTTTACATAAAATTTTACCAAATTAACCTTCAAAATACTTTTTTTTTTTTACTTTATTCTATTTTTTTCTTAATTTGTGTGTATCTCCTCCCTTGCAAATTGCTCTGAGATGGAGGGAGTATATCTTTAACAAAGAAAATAAAATATTTTTAATATTTACTTATTTTTAAAATATTTTAAATCTATTAAATAAAAAATTAATAAAATAATTTTAATTTAATTCGAAGGGAGGGAAGGACGTAAAAGTGAGACGGCATTTAGACAGAGGACACATAGTCAAAGGGCGGACGAATTTTTGACACGTTTCTTTCATTGAGCAGTGACGGATGCACTAATTAATGTAGAGCAAACTCTGGGGACTGTTTAATTTTTACACGTTGCGTGCAATGTTTTAAAAAGCGGAAGCGGACATTAAAACTGGACATCTTAGTTTTTTTTGTCGGATCGGATTCGATCGGTCAAACCGTTAATAAAGCCATTGAACCGGTATGATGTCATAATTATATAATATATAAATTATAATATTAAATAATTTAATTCTTTGTATTAAATATATAATAAAGACACTGGAAAAAGACGTTGCACCGCTTAAAATTGTTACAACGCTCATCACACCACCAGAAATGGATGTCAACGTCAATGAATTTAGGCATCATGCTTTTCATCTTTTTTAGATTTTTTCAATAAATATATTAGGGCATCAAGAGATTTCTTAAATTGCAAAATAACCCCTAAATATATATTTTTTTTATAAAAATCTTCCTAGCAGCCGATTCGACCCGAACCGGTTCAACCCGATTAAAACCGCTTTTGATCGGTTCTCAAGCGCTTTAATAGATGGCCGGTCGAACGCTTTTGAACCAGACGTTACTATGTCCGGTTAGCGGTCCGACAGGTCCGACCGGCCGGTCCAACCGGTTTTTTAAAACATAGGTAGTGTTCACACACTCACTCCCAAGCAAGCATGGATGAAAATATCACGATATTTTTTCAATATATCCATGATATATCCATTTTTTATAGTCACCGATATCGATATTTAGTAGAAATGATATTTCCATAAATTTAATTAAAAAAAATAAAAAATATCGGTCTGTAATATTGATATCGCTTATTTTTGCCACAAATTAAATTAAAAATCGTTAGATTTCGAAAAAATATCGGAAGATATTGGAAAAAATATCGAAAGATATTGAGAAAATATCGATGAATTTCGGGAAAAAAAAACTCCAAAATATAGTGTATATATATAAATTTGTCACAACTGTAAAAATTATTTGAATTTTTTTGTTAAATTTATGTATTAAATATTTGCTCTTAAATTTTTTATAAGTTTTTAAATTTATCGATATCGATATTCGATATCGATATATCCATCGATATCTCCACAAACTTAAGACTTCGATATTTCCATCGATACCGATATTTCTAACCTTACTCACAAAACCAATCGATGTTTTTAAATTCGATGGTCAATAAATAGAATATTTTTTAGAGTAGGTAATGTGTGAAAATGGTATATACCATGAATCACTTTTTAATAAGGTAAAAAAATAAATTCATAAATATAAATCTTGTATTACAAAGTGGTTTATATTATGAAAATTATTCATAAAATACTTTACCCTTTTTAATATAATTATTAATAATTAAAAATTAGTTCACTGTTAAAACATTTTAAGATTTAATCAAAAAGTCACATTGGCTCTCTCTTAATTAATTTTATATTTTATATTAAAAAAGAGGTGGGAGAGAATGTGGAGGAATAATAGTGGTCCGGATGGGCCGAAGAACGTAAAAAAAATAAGTTGAAATATCACAATTAAATTTTTAAAGCGTATTAATTGTAAAAAATATTATTTTAAGATGTTATAAATTGTTAAATATCCTATTTTATTAAATACTTTTAGAGTATTTATAAGTTTCTAAATATTTTATAAATAAAATATCCTATTTTATTAAATACTTTTAGTGTATTTATAAGTTTCTAAATATTTTATAACTTATAATGAGACTATATTAAAGATCATATGAATAGAAATTACTGAAGCGTTTGATCGAAGCAATACACGGGTACTTATAAAATGGGATAAGTGTATAAGTGTGTAATTTTTAAAATATTTACACATTTATTCTAAATGTACTTTTGGATGTGTATTTTTTTTTATAATTTTTACATTTTTTTTTTTTTTTTGTAATTTAAAGAAAAAACTTGTCTTTTTTTATATATTTTTTTTCTCTAAAATTTTAAGGGGCATAAAGTGAAAAATTAGTTAATATAGGTCTAAAAGACAAAACATAATGATAAATTTTTATAAATACGTAAAAATTATAAGAATATAATTTTAAAGAATATTTTTTCACTATACAAATAATTATGGCGAACGAATAAAAAAATCAAATAATTATAAAATGAAGGAAATAATTTTAACAAAAATTAATTATTATTCAATAAAATAGTGTTTTAGGGATAATAATTTGGCCCGCCCCGATCTGCTTTGACCTGAACCCGTGCTATACTGCTATATGGGTCGCCTTGCCCCGTGACCTGCAGTGAGACGGAGCAGGTATGTGTATCATTGTTGTCCTGCCCCGACCTGACCCTCCTCATTTTGACCCGTTTACATCATTAAATTTTTAATATATAAAATAATATATTATTATTTATTAATATTTATAGTACAAATAAGAACAAATTAATTTAATAAATATATTTTAGACCAAATATAAACATAATATGAAATATAATAATTGATATCAGCATATTTAAAGGTAAAATTAATTTATAAATATATTATTAATATCATAAATTTTTTTTATTTTAAATATGTAAGAATATATTATGTATTATTATTAAAAAAAAATCTTATTTAGAATAGGTTGACCCATCCGACCAGGCTCGTTCATAAAATATGACAGGTCTGGATCTTCTAATACTCGTCCCGTCCTTTGTCATATTCCTAAGGGCATTCCCTATGGGGAGGCAAATGTGGTGACAAACACCAATTTGCGATTTAAATGGGATCAACGGGAGTAGCAAATATGATGGCAAGTTGTCATATATGAATATAGTGTGGCAAATTTGCCACATACTATTCATGGTGACAACTATTTTTTTTAATTTAATTAATTTGATATATATATACATATTATGTGGTATATTTTTAATTTAATTTATTTTCCATATAACCAATTTAAAATTAGTCTTATTTTTTGAACTATTTTATAATTTTTTCATAATAATATATGACATAAAATTAAATATACAAAATATAAATCTTCATCATCTTATTAATAAAAATACAAATTATAACTAGTTGAACATAGTTTTAAAAAATTTAAACCTAAATATTAAATTATAAATTCAATTACATACAAATATAAGATAAATTTAAAAATAAATTTGATTAAAGTACGAATATTCTAAAAGAATATACCTATTGAGTTAAAATTTGAGTTTAATGATTGCAGGTGATTTTAGCGTTGGTGGCAAATTTGTCACCACGGTTGGGAATGCTCATGCTCTGAGTGTTTATGCTTTAAAGTGGTTCGTGTACTACTTTCACTATAATTTGCAAAAACTATATAAATGTTTTAAACTAATTTATAAATATTATATTATCTCCGTCTCTAACCAATTTGCACACTTTCTATTTTAGTTTGTCCCAAATTAATTTGCACACTACTTAAAAGGGAAATATAGATTTGTGTGCACACTCACAAAACTTTCCACACATTTATTCATATACCACTATTTTATTTAAAAAAAACATTTTTCTTAAAACGTGTGTCATCTCAGGGGTGCAAATACTCTTGGGACGGAGGGAATATTACTTTTTTTAATTAATAATAAAATCAATTAAAATTACACACACGACTGGCATCATCAAGGAACGGCGCCGCTCCGGCTCTTCTTCACCTCCTCTCTGTTTCGTCTCTCTCATCATCTTCACTGCTCATTTCGGGTTTATTCCCTCCACTAATCGAGGATCTGCTGAACTGAATTGTTTCCAATCGAGGATTCGAAGCCGCACCCCCAAAATCATCAATCGAGAGTGCCACCGGAACGGACATTTTGGAAACTGCCTGAAAACTTGGAGAACCCGGTACGTATTCCGATGGACACCGAGCAACATAGTGATATACCGCCTCTTCTAATTTTGAATCAGTTTTCTGTTTATGGTTTATCCTATTTTTTCAATCTTTATCGGATTGTTAGATTTAATTAATGAAAGCTGTTGCTTTGATTCATCGCTTCCCATTGAAACTTACTAATCTTACATGAAAGATGTTGTTATATTGGTGGACCATCCATTATACAGATCTAATATGGATGTAATGGTTATTTTCGAAATAGATGAGAGTGAAAAAGAGTGTAACAAACATGGTAACTATGTCTAGCATAATCAAAGTGCCCATTGTTTTTATTGTTACAGCTCAAATGTTTACGAATGATCAGAGACAAAAGGAGCGTACTGGAAAATCTGGAAGTGTGAGACTGCAATACCTCCAGGTGCTACTGATTAATTACCATTCACAGTCATAATTTGCAATTTTCTGTTGACAGCGGTAATATTATTCAATGATGGGGTAAATATTTCCTATTAGATTTTCAGTTGAGCTTTCTAATAATTTTGTGTCACAGGAACTGGTTGCACAATTTCAAAATGCATCCAGTGAAGGTATGGGTTACAATGCAACATGAGATTTTTCTTTTAAATGAGTACTGCAAATGTGACATTTATACTTAGGAATCGGCATGTAAAAGATTGTGTTGTCTCATGCTCACTTTCAGCAGTTTATTAGAGATGGCTCCATCATTTGCATTTCATTTAGCGCTAGAAAACGATATCATGGTTATGGTCAATATAGTGTGGGAGAATTAATACATGTTTAAAAGACAATATTACCTCCTTTACTTTCTTCTAGCATGTGGAAGAATAAAATCTTCTGTTAATGCTGCATCAGGATTTGGGTATTCGTAAAAAGGAAAATGATCACGAGCTTAAGCCTTTTTAAACTGCATACCAAAAAATAGTCAATAATTGATGATGAGGCAAACACTAGCTATGTTCATGGATTGAACTTTATCCCCTAGAGTTTGTTTACTTGTCAAGGCAAAACCACTTCAATTTGCTTGAAAATTCCCTAGAGTAACTTAACATTGTTGACATGATTGTTCCAAATGTTCTTGACTTTTTATGTACCATGGATATTTCTGTTGTGTATTTTTGGTTTTTGAGGCCTATAGTTCAATGCTGGACAAAATGCGAGGTTGCTTTATAGAAAAACTTCATTTGTTTCCTGTTAGGAATATAAGCTAGGGAGCCCTAACTTAACCCAAAACCATGGTCAAAGGTCAAGGATTGACTGCCACTTATATACCCATCCACAATTTCTTGTGAATCCGATGTGGGATCGTAACAATCGACCCCCCTTAAAGCCGGACGTCCACGGACGACACACTCCGGGTGGCAACCCATATGCCAAGGTCCACTTCCCGGGTGGCAACCCCCCTTGAGCCCACATCCGGGGTGGCAACCTCTGGGCCCACCATCGGGTAGCCCCATTCCGCAGCCCGCCCGAACTTTTTCCCACAGACGGCGCCAATTGTTAGGAATATAAGCTAGGGAGCCCTAACTTAACCCAAAACCATGGTCAAAGGTCAAGGATTGACTGCTACTTATATACCCATCCACAATTTCTTGTGAATCCGATGTGGGATCGTAACATTTCCATCATTTTTAGATTCACATAAAATGCAGGCGAGCATGTCATTTTTGTGGGTATCATGGGTTGTGATAGCATTCAAGTTTAGGTCAATAAATAATAATAATAATTTATAATTTATAATAATAATAATAATAATAATAAAGTTGGGTAATTGTGTTATTATGATAAGTTTCCAGTAGGGGCTTCCCCCATTGGTGGCCAGTATGGTTAGATGGAGAATCGTATTTATGTGCTTGGTTATTGCTTGTTGAGGTATCGGAAAAGTATTGTTGAGTCGTTGGCAGTTTTGCTGGGCAAGATTCGTCCTAATAGTGTATTGCGTTGTTAGTACTAGTGCTGGGCAGGAGTCATCCTGATATTTTTTATTTTAAGCTCTTTAAAAAACTGCTAGTGGGCTTTTTAACTTGGTGGGCTTAGATTAGGTTAGGTTTGGAAGTCTTGCTGATATTGATTTATTTTTATTTGTTAGGTTATCTTTAGAGATCATTGAATTTGTAATCCTGGTTGCTTGGGCAGGATTTATCCTTTAGAAATCGTTCTTATTATTAATTATGCGGTTTGAACCCTTGCGTCTATTAGGCTGTTCATTTCTATAATATAGTAGTTGGAACTGCTCGTCAGTTTCAATAGGTGCATCATGCAATTATTTACTTGTATGTGTGGCTTTAACAGTTTGCACTAGTAAAACTATAAAATATGGATATCATGATCTTCTCAGACTTGAGTTCTTGTACTTCCTTATTTGGTTTTTGTTCTTCCAGAAGTATTTGAATACTCAAACTTGCACCACAATGATGCTTAGCTTCAGTTCTTGTAGACCTGTCTTTTTTAAAGTATGAGGCATGATGTGGTCTTGTTACCTTTTGATATAAACAAATTAAATGTACTATGACTTAATGATTTTGCAGAAACAAAAGAGAAAACTGTTGCTAATTTGGGGAACTTTGCGTATGATCCTTACAATTATACCTTTTTACGTCAGGTTTGCTGTTTCCTCGTATACCTTATACTATTGCGGTTATTCCTTGCAGTATTTTTTGTTTGGATGACATGAACATTTATACGTCTCATCAACAGCTGAATGTTTTAGAACTTTTTCTGGACTGCCTGACAGAGCCGAATGAGAAGCTTGTGGAGTTTGCTGTTGGAGGAATCTGCAATGCTTGTGCTGGTAAGTGTTCAGAGCTATCTATTTTGCTTAACAGATATGAAGGCATCTCTCTTATTTCCAGTGTTTTTTTGTATTTGTTGTTTTCTCAATTTTCTATACTTGTTAATACTCAATGTGCAGATCCAACAAATGCTGCTGTTATCATTCAGTGCGATGGAATTCCCCTTGTCATCCAATGCTTATCAAGTCCTGTTAGGAACACGGTAATACCGATTATATAGCATCTTTTGTATTTTAACATATGCTCTGAAGCAATATGCAGAATTTACTTAACTGCTTTAAAAAAAAAATCGATTTTATTTTTGCCTTCAGAAAAGGGACTGTTCATCCTTTTTACACATGCTCTACCTTTATTGTGTTTGTGAACATATTATTCAGTAGAAAGTACTCATACAGTCATACTTGCTCTTATTTATTGTGTTTGATTAACCTATTGAAGTTATGGATTAAAAGCACTCTTTCTCTGACGACTCACTAGATGATATTTGGCATAAGATCAGGTATAGAATAACTAGAGTTGCTTATATGTTGTCTGGTCATAGGTCTTTTGAAGGCATTAATGTTACATTTAGCTAGGGATTGCAGATTTTCCTTGTAATTTAAGTAGCCAAGCCATCATTTAAGCATCATTGACTGTCTTCTGGCTTAGGGAAGTATAAAAAAGTGCATCCTGTTTTAGTCTATTTACCAGCACCTGGATAAATTAATTGTAGTTTACCTTTCTAATGATAACCTGACTTATTTTGTATAGTAGGTCTCGCATGAGACGATTAAACCAAATTCATCCTTGTTAATTTCCTATGTATCAGTATAGTCTAATTAAACTGGCACTTGGTCTCACAAACTGTTCACCGTGAGATTGTCTCATACAAGGTTAACTTTTTTTAGACACAAAACCATCAACCAAAATTACATATTATCTTGCTGGAAGTGCATCATTATTAACCTTATTCTGGAAATTTTAACTTGCTCACAGTATTATTGTTTTGCTAATGGTACTTATATACTGGATTCGACTTCTGTTTCAGCTCTAAACCTCCTGAACATCATGACTTATGTGCTTTTGTCACGACTTTTGTTTATCCTAACATTTTTAAAAGAATATGTAGGTGAATTATGCTCTTGGATCGCTGTATTATCTCTGTAATGCGACTACTGAGGATGAAATTTTGAAACCAGAGATAGTGGAAGCCATCGAAAGATTTGCTGCAGCTGGTTCAGTTAACACGGGCTTCAGTAATATGGCCCTGGCTTTCTTGGATAGGCATGTCCATAAACTCAACTGAACTGGGGTGCAGTTGGGGCATACCGCTGCCAATTTTGGCCCGGCCCGATGGGGCATATATTGTGAGCAATATCAACATAGGCATAAATTTGCAGATCCAACATATATAGGTGTGAAAGTTGGGCAAAAGTGTAGAAGATCTCTCTGATATACCTTATAGCATATTTTGCATGTTTTGCTTGTAAGAAATAACAACCCACTCAACTTATTGTCACTATGAAACACTAAGCCATAATGTCAAAGTGGGATACTTCTTAAACAAAAAAAAAAACTTAAATATGATATTTATTTAAAAATTACATTGTGCAACTGCCGTACTGGAGGGTTACTCTTATTATATCAGTTTGAAAAATAAAATCTTGCACAGAGAGATTTCTATCTCATTAAAAAATCTGAACTTATAAAAAATGTAGGATCTATTCATTTATTTAATTTACCAACACTCAATTTAATGTCCTCATCAATTGCGCTTAGTTCTGATATACTCCCTCTATTCACCAATTATATGTATTTTTTTTTTGCACGTGATTTAATGCAATTATGTTGAATGATAGTAAGAGATATTGTGAGGTCCGTTTATGAACAAAGTGAATATTTTTTAAAAATATATCATATATGTACTTTTCAAAAATATTCACTTTATTCATAAATGGACCAAAATATCCCAAAATATCCTACGATATATTGTATTAAATCACGTGCAAAGAAATGTGCATATAATTGGTGGACAGATGGAGTACAATATTTTTACTTTATCTATTTTATCTCATTTTACATAAAACTCATACTCACACAAATGAAAATAAATTTGGGGGATGGAGGGAGTATATACAAATTTTATTAATAATTATAATAAAATTACAGCATACTAAAAAAAATTATAATAAAAAATCACAACATACTTATTATAATAATAATAAATCACAATATATTTACAAATAAAAAAATTTGGATAGGGTTAAGAATTTGGAGAATAAGGATAACTAATTAGGAAGTTTAAAAAATCTCTCGAGTTTTGAAAATTGAGATAATTTTGAAAATTTGGATAACTTGGATGTATGCATGATAGAAAATTAGAAGATGAAATAAATGAGAAATAAAAGAGAATGTATTTCAAAATATTTCAATATTGGTGTCTATTTATAGAAAAAAAAATTCAAATTTTAAAATATAATATTTTTTTCTATAAAAAAATATCTTAAATTTAAAATTTAAATTCAATCAAAATAGATACAGCCAAAATGACACATGGCACACCCAAAAAATCATAAAATCAATCACACATCCCAAGGTTAATGTTGGGTGGCTGCAGCTTGAATTTGTTGTTTTGTTTTAATTTTTCTTTGTCTCTTTATGGGTCGTGCAAGAAGCCTATAAAACAATAAGTCCTATTTTATGCAAGCATTTTCATGTGTGATTTTTTTTTTAAGGAATGCTTAAGCTAATTAATTAATTAATCTACAAAACATTATTAAACCGTAAGGACGATGAAGCTTAAGCAAATTAATTAATTAATCTACAAAACATTATTAAACCGTAAGGACGATGAAGTGGTGGTGCGTCTCATCTTCGATTACGCAATGGCATGGCCATCGGAGTTGGCTCGGACGGCCGCGTTCGTGACGACACCGGCTGCATTGGCCGCCATTGATGAAATATCCCCAAACTCATCCATCTAGGGATCATTGACTGTCGTGGACCTGGGTCACTCGCTCAAGTGAAGAGTCTGGTGGCCAGGTGAGCTAACCCACCTGGTTATATATAATTAAACTGATAGGACAATTTTAATCTATTAGATCTAAAAATTTTAACAATTAAATTGATATTTACATTAATGTTATTTAGATTACAATTTTAAAAAAGTTAATATCCTAAATTGACTTTCTTAAAAGTTGGTGTCCCAAAATCAGAAGTCCTAATAAAATGCATGTATGTAGACCCTCCCTGAAATTAATTTTATATATAGTGTCCTAAAAATGTTCAATTAATAATATCGGTTAAATAATTAAGTCCTTTGTGAGATATATATAATTCTTGGCTTGCATGCAGGCTAGAACCCCTTTAAATGCCAGAAATAAGCTCTATGAACTTCCTATAGACGTGCATGGATGACTCAACCACCCAAAGGATTATGTTTCATGCCAATGAGCACAATGCAAAATCATAACAAACAAGAGATTGGATAATCTGCAACAAATTAATTGCAAATAGGCCCTCTTCTTGCCAGCAATCGTCATCTCGGAAACAAGACGACAATTTCTGGCAAGAAGACTCTTATCGTGGCTCGATCAACAATAACCACGTTCCACTATATATGTTCACTATGAGAAATTTCACTTTTAATATCATATATATAAGAGCGGGTAATTTTTAAACCGCTGTTAAAGCTTAAAAACCCGCTGTTAAAAGTTTACCCGCTATTATATGTTAATAGGCGGAGTTGTAACATAGCGGGTAATAAAAACCGCTGTTAAAAGTCTGATATCTTTTATTAAAAACACAACGGTTAAAACCCGCTTTTAAATAGATAAAAAACCGCTTTTAAAGAGTTAAAAAACAGCTTTAAATTAAACAATAGAAATCCCTCCCCAGAATCGAACCCATGACCTCCGTAAAAATCAAGTGCACAATTTCCATTTGGACAAAGCACATTTTATGCTTAAATAGTAATATCAAAATATTTCTAGAATTAAATGACTATTTTAAATATTGAATAAAATATGCCCCATAATAGAATTGAACCTTAGACCCTCTTGAGGGTAAATAGAACACTGACCACTTGGACAAAGCCAGCTATTGTTTATCAGTTCCATTTTTTAATTTAAATAAATTAAAATATCAATTTTAATTTAAACCCTACTTAAAATTCAACGCACATTTTCTCATTTTCTCTTCCTTTCTAATTTTCGCCCCCTTTCTCATTTTCGCGCCTCTGAAATTTATTCTCCCAAAAATTGAAACGTGCTCCTCCATCTCCATTTTCTCCGGCGGTTGCTCCTTCATTTTCTCCGGGTACTCAGGCGGCAGAATCGTGCGACTGCGACAACGGATTTTCAATGGCCATGCATCGCCGCCTTCTCCCGGGCCGGCGCCACCCACGCCTGTGCGCTACATTAGACACAGTCGCAGCCTCGCCTCCGTGCTGCCACACGCGACGCACCCCCTGCCGTCCATGACCACGCCACGCTGTCAACTGAAGGTATAATTGAATCTGATTATATTTTATTAGGGTTTCAAAATTATTTTTTGCAAGTGTGGGCTCAACATTTTTGGCAAACAGTTTGCTATTTTGTGACTAAAAATTAGGCGTCCCTGTGAATGAACCAAAAATAACAAAATTAGATTCGGATAGTATGGTTTAAAGTTTAGTGTTCACTGGCCAGCCAAAACATCGACCAATTATATAATTATTGCTTTATATTTATAGATTGAGAAACATGGAATTAATATTGTTTGTGTTCAGGTTATTTCCCAAAATTGTTGTTTTGTTATGTTTACTGGAGGCCCAATTCCATCATTTGGTGATTTGGAATGTTAAATAATTTTTTAAGTTCTAATAGTTTTGTTTGAATAACTGATGTTGATTATGAGTTTGATTATTTTTATTTTAAATGTATGAAAAAAAGTTAGAACAAGATAATTGTAAAAATAGAGTTACAATAGGGGTTTGAGGTTTGTTTGTGTGTTGTCTACTTATCTTAAGGATGATTTTAGTAACTCTTTAGAAGCATATTAGTTTTAAAAAAATTACATCTCTTTAGAAGCATATTAGTTTAATTATTAGAATTAATATTATTATTATTGCCCATCTTAATGTTTATATTAGACGTCTATAGAAGATGGATAAAAGATGGATGCTAAAGGATAGGTTGTCAGATGAGTACCGGCTCGGAGTGGAATCATTCTTGCAATTTGCGAAGCAAAATAATGTTAATCTTAATGCAATGTCATGCCCGTGTGTAAAATGTGCGAATTTTAGCAAGTTTAGAGTTGATCGTGTTAGGGCACATTTATTGTCTAAAGGTATAGATAGACTATATACGACATGGGTATGGCATGGGGAAGAAAAGAAGGACGAGTTACCGATGCATGATAACGAAGAAAGGCAAGATGAAGATGATTATGTTTTTGGAGAACCTTTAGATGATATGGTTCACGATGCATATGAAAGCACTGGAAATCCAGACAATTTCTTAAAGCTTCTTGAAGATGCTGAGAAACCATTATATCCGGGATGCACTAAATTCACAAAGTTGTCTGCAGTTGTGAAATTATATAACTTGAAGGCAAAACATAGTTGGAGCAATAGGGGCATGAATGAATTACTTGAATTATTACAAGATATGCTCCCAGACAAAAATGAATTGCCTCCATCTATGGGAAAAGCAAAGAAAAGTTTGGTGGCATTGGGTATGAAATATCAGAAAATACATGCATGCCCAAACGATTGTGTCTTATACCGTAAGGATTATGCGGATCTTAAAAGTTGTCCCACATGTGAGGCCTCAAGATGGAAGGTGGGTAAGAACTCTAAGATAAATAAAGGAGTTCCTGCAAAGGTGTTGTGGTATTTTCCACCCATTCCTAGATTTCAAAGAATGTTTCAAAATAAGGATATGGCAAAAGAGTTAACTTGGCACGCTGATAGGAGGATTTGTGATGGTAAATTGCGTCACCCAGCTGATTCACCATCTTGGAAGTCAGTGGACTATCAGTTGCCTGATTTCGCTTCTGAGTCTAGAAACCTAAGATTGGCCTTATCTGCATGTTCAGGTTATATAAGATTGTGATTTATAGACTGAATCTTACCTTTCAAAATTCTTTAGTACTACTTAACATATCTAACAGTGATACATTTGCAATTCTTAGAGTGTTAGAAAAAACATAAAGAATCATAAAAAGATGATGCCTTCATTAGATCCTTCAACTGTGCCAACACCACTATACATGGTGTATTGTTACTCTAAAATCAAGATTACTACTGTTGGATTGATATCAATTACCTTGGACAATGGTGTGTTTGGACGTGAGAGTTTATTGCATGTTAATCTTGAGGACATTGATCAATTTTGTCGGCTGGAACCAATCTCCTATACATCTATAGCTGTTTACATATGGTAAGCATTCCATTCGTATTTAATTTGTTTAATACCAAAGTTTTTTTTTTTTCACATGGATATTAAGTATTGTGTTTTTTTTTGTTAATTTTAGGTATTTGTACCAGAAAATGAACAAGGAGAAGTTTAAATTTGTCGATCCTTGTGGAACAACACATGTTCCATCTGTAAAGATAGACACAAAGTCTAAGGATGCACAATTAAGCAAAAGGGCAAGTTTTCTCGGTAAAAGACTCATCGGTACACATGTTAATCAACTTGTGTTGACACCATGTAATGTAGGGTAAGTATGCTTTTAAGATATTAAATTTTTTAAAATTGATAAATTTCATATACTTATTATGTGTGTATATACATAGGAATCACTGGATACTAACTATCATCGACCCACATAAATCGGAGGTTTGCTTGTTGGATTCTCTTTTTACGGACATTCATGATACCCCGTGGAGACTAGTTGTTGAAATGTAAGTTTTTCTCCATATTATTAAAGTAGATATATTATTTTTTGTTAAAACAATCTCATTTTTTTGAAGGGCTCTGCACATTTTTAATTCTTCAATTGGAAAAAGAGTAAATCAAATCAATTGGAATGTAATTGAGGTATGAAAAGTTTTCATTTGTAGTATTCATAAATAATTTATAACAAACCATGTGTTTTATAATGAGTTTTATTCCTAACTTAGGCTCCTAAACAACCCGACTCATGTCAATGTGGCTTTTTTGTACTTCGCTACATGAGACAAATTGTCAAATTTGAGGGCATAGTTTGTTAGTACCTTGTTCTAGATTTTGATGTGTGCAAAACAATATGTTTAATTGATGATCTTAATCTAACACTTGTATTGAGGAAATTGGTGTTTGAAACATATAGTTGTAAGTGAAGTCTACAGTTGTGAATTTGATCAATCTACATGACCCTACAGCTGTAAGGTTTCTCTACAGCCGATTTTTTATATTGACAGGACTCTACAGCTGCAAGGTTTGAAGACTCTACAGCTACAAAGAACCGTTTGAAGATGAAGTACAAGTCAGATTAATTAAAGATTAAGAAGACCCTTAAGGACTATTAGTGTAGCCTTTGAGCACTCACTAAATTGTACTTAAGTGGTGGTTATCTTCTCAATTCTGGAGGATAATGAAGATTAGTTACAAGGAGGCCAGAATTCTGAAGGAAAGGACATAATACAATCAGTAATATCCTGTGTGAAGGATGAGGACCACCTCACACATGCCAATAGAGAGAGAAGAACCTTATCCGGATTTCAAATTTGAAATTCCCAATGGATAAGTCACTCTACTCCATCTATAAATAGAAGAAGTCCTCAGAGGAAGCAATAACAACAACCTCGAGCATACAAGCATTCAACCTAAGCAAATCTACAGCCAGCATATTCTGAGAGAGCTTATCCTGTTTTTATTCTTTGTGATTCATAGGATAGTTGGTTAGGATTTTTTTAGAAAGAATCACACTTTTGTTGTTGTTCCCTCACCTACTTTATATTTCTACTTAGTGTAGATATCTCTTTGTGAGGTTTGTAAAACTCTTTGTGAGTTGATATTCTTAGTGAATAGGGTAGTTTATCTCTGTTTAGAATACGGATCTGAGTGAACCTAGTTCAAAGGGGGAACTACTTGTATTGATCTTTGTGATCACTTCTTAGTGAATTTGGCACCTAAATGGTGTAACAGTGGATGTAGGTTGTCTTTTTATAGACACTGAACCACTATAAAACCTGGTCTATTTACTTATTGTTCTTTATATTCCTGCTCCTGCATATTTAATTATCTTGTTACATTCATCATTGTTTTGAAATCTGAAGTGCATAAAACCCTTGTGATTTTCACAGAAACTGACTCTACAGCTGTAGACTTTCATAAGTCACTCAACTGTTAAGTCTAGTTTATATTGTTTTTCATTAATCACTCACTTTATTCCGCTGCACATTAGAGTATTCTCAATACAATTCTAATTGTGAGAACTCCTCTGATAATTTGTCTACAAGTGATTGTTTATTTTGCAAAAGTTTTGAACTCTGCAGCTGCAGACTCTCTAGTCTATAGCTGTAACCTTTGTGGTCTTATTTTAAAAACTCTTGTAGACTTATTCTTTTAAACTTGAAAAAGGGCTACTGTAAGGTTCTAGAACCCATCCTTTTTTAAAAGTTTGAAAAATCTGATTTTGGACTCAAGGTCTATTCACCCCCCCCCCCTCTAGACCTTGACCACTTTAAGGGACCAACAAGTGGTATCAGAGCAGTTGGCTTGCCACTGCTTTGACCAGTACCTAGCTATATCCTTTTGGTTTTTGAAAAACACACCTGCATACTTGCATGGCTCCCAAGATGGTGAAATCCAAGGTTCCAATGTTCTCTGGTGAGGACTATGATGAATGGAAAATTAGAATGCAAGCACATTTGTCTGCAATCAATGATGAGATGTGGTCTATCATAGAAGATGACAATGTTGCAAAGAACACTATTTATCATTCACTTGATAAAATTATGTTTAGCAAGATCAAAAACTGCAAAACTGCAAAAGATATATGGGAAAAGTTGGAAATAATTTGTGAAGGAACTGAACAAATCAAAGAAAACAAACTCATGATAGCAGTTCAAAAGTTTGAGAACTTCAAGATGAAATCTGGTGAAACTCTTGAAAAGTTTGAACCAAGATTCATTGAGATCCTCAATGAGCTAGACTCACTTAGTAAAGAGTACTCACAAAGAGAAATGAACATGAAAGTTCTCAGAGGCTTACCTTCTGAATGGGACATGAAGGTCATTGCTATGAGAGAATCAAAGGATTTATCTAAGATATCCACCTTTGAACTCTTTTCAGACCTCAAAGCTTATGAATTTGACATAAGTCAGGAGAAATGAACCTGACAGTAGTAAGATTACAGCTCTAGTTGCTGACAACCCTACAGCTACAAGTTCTGATGATGAAGACTTGGCTCTTTTCATAAAGCAGCTCAAGAAGTTTAGCAAATGGACCAAGAAGAAGCAGTTCACTCCTAAGGAAGATGGTAAGGTGAAATCTACAGCACCTAACTCAACCTATTTATGCTATAACTGCAGAAAACCAGGACACTACATCAAAGATTGTCCTTATCCCAAAGCTGAGAAGTATACTGATGAAGAAAAGAGATTCAGAAGAGGTAAAAAGAAAAAGTTTGATAAAGAGAGAATTAGAGCACTACTTTCTGAGTTTGATAAAAACCAGGAAGACTGTCCATCTTCTTCTCAAAAGTCAACTATAGATTTAGAGGACTCAGACTCTACAGACTCAGATGAAGAAGCCCTGATCTGTCTTATGGCTAAAGATGAAGAGGTATGCTCATCATCATCAAGTTATATTACAGTAAAGGATTCTTCCGGTGATATGCTAAGTGCAATCCAAAGACTTTAAGAAGAAAATGAAGATCTTAGAAGAGATAATCACATTGGAAGAGAACATGTGAAAGCTTTGTTAGCTGGAGTAGAAGATGCTGAGAAACAACTGCAGATTCTACAAGAACTGAAGGAAAGTTACAGTTGTCTGAAAGAGGACAATGAAGAACTTTTCAATGAAGCAAGTTGTAGAGCTGCAGATTGTGCTGAGTTGAAGGAAACGATCAAAAGTCAAGAACTAATGATAGCTGAACTTGAAGAACACAATGATTATTATCAAAAGAAGTTAGATTATTTTGGAAAATCATCCAAACAATTGAAGAAGGTGCTATCTGAGCAAAGGCATTCAAAGGATTTGACTGGAATAGGATATAATCCTTGTGTCTGGATGAAATATTTACAAAAGTCAATTCCAAGGCCTGAGAGAAAGTTTGTCAAAGAAACAACCCTTGAAGAGACTGTAGACTCAACCATACAGACAGAAGATTTGGAATTCTTGAATTCATTTAAAGAATTGTCACCAAAAAGACAACAAAAGATCAAGGAGATCATGGATGCCTCTGAAGAAGATGTCTCAAACATGTTTCAAAACATAACTTTGAAACAAACTGCAGAGTCAATCCTACAGTCAGAAGAAGAAGTCTATCATCAATTGAACATGGAAAGAAGACTCAATTTTGATAGATTCTGGAATGGAAATATGTCAGATATGTCTCCCTCTTCAAGCACTCAAAGAGGATGATCAAGCAAGAACTGTAGAATTAACAACTCTACAGCTCCCAAAAAGGCTTGGATTGCAAAGAGTAACACTGGAGGAAATCCAAAGTATTGGATTCCTAAATAACTCACTTTATTTTGCAGGGACATGTTACAACCACCAAAAGAGAGATTTGGTACATAGACAGTGGTTGTGTAAGACATATGACTGGAGATAGAAGTTTACTACAAGATGTGAAAGATCATAAAGGTCCTAAAGTTATTTTTGGAGATAATGCCAGTGGAACAGCTAAAGGATCAGGATGTTTACTGAAAGGAAATGTTCAGATAAATGATGTGTATTTGGTAGATGGTTTAAAACATAACTTGCTTAGTGTGAGTCAATTTTGTGACAAATGCTACTCTGTAGACTTTACACAAGACACTTGCATAGTCAAAGATGTTGAATCCCAAACCTCTAAACTGACAGGAACTAGAAAAGGGAATGTTTACATTGTGGAGTGGAACTCTGCAGCTGAAACAACCTGCTTTCTAGCTAATAGTTTCAATGAAGTTAGTTGGCTATGGCACAAAAGAATGAATCACATAAATTTCAAAACAATGAATGAACTTGTGAATAACAAACTTGTAAGAGGTTTGCCAAACACTAAGTTCAGGAAGGAACACTTATGTGATGCATGTGTCAAAGGGAAACAAATCAAGAAGACTTTCAAGAGCAAAACTCATTCAAGCACTTCAAGAACACTTGAATTACTGCATATGGATCTTTTTGGACCCATAGAACCAGTAAGTATAAGTGGGAAAAAGTATACATTGGTTGTTGTAGATGATTACTCAAGATTCTCTTGGACTGTGTTTCTAAGAAAGAAGAGTGAAACTCTACAGCGGTTACCAGAACTGTTAAGAAGGATTCAGAATGAAAAGAATCTGAAGATTGTGAAGATCAGATCAGATAGAGGAACAGAATTTACAAATCAAGTGATTGAAGAGTATTGTTCACTTTATGGCATATTGCATGAATACTCTGCAGCTAGAACCCCACAGCAAAAAGGAGTTGCTGAAAGAAAGAATAGAACACTCAAGGAAGCTGCAAGAACAATGATTGTTGAAGCAAAGTTGCCTAAGAAATTTTGGGCAGAAGCTACAAGCACTGCATGCTATACTCAGAATAGATGCTTGATTGTTAAGGATCATAAAAAGACTCCATATGAGTTATGGAAAGGAAGGACTCCCAATATCTCTTATTTACACATTTTTGGATGCAAATGTTTCATACTGAATAATGGGAAAGAATATCTCAAGACTTTTGATTCAAAGTCAGATGAAGGTATATTTCTAGGTTATTCTACTGTTAGCAAAGCATTTAGAGTGTACAACAAGAGATTGATGATTGTGGAAGAGTCACAACATGTTATTTTTTATGAACAACATAGCTCCCCAGAAGAAATTGTTGAAGACTCTAAGGAGGACAACTCTACAGTTACAAGTCAACAACACTATGTTGAGATCAAAACTCCTGTAGATTTGACCAACAAAGGCTTTGGCACTATAATTGTTGAGTTACCACCTTTAGAGAATGTAGAAGACCAAGTCCATGAGAATGTTCAAACAGAAGTAGAAACACCAACAAAAGGACTTGATAAGTCTGCAGTAGGTGAATCTACAGCTGTAGAGAACAATGATCAAGGATTAGAACCTGTGTCAGATTTGATTTGGTTGAAAGATCACCCCCCCTGAACATGTAATTGGAAACCCATCAGATGCTGTGAAAACCAGAAAATAAATCCATGAGGCAATGTTTGCTACATTTCTTTCATCTTCAGAACCTATTGATATTCATGAAGCACTGCAAGATGTCAATTGGATTATTGCAATGCAAGAAGAATTGAATGGTTTTGAAAGAAATCAAGTATGGGAACTTGTTCCAAGACCTAGGAATCACAAAGTGATTGGTACTAGGTGGGTATTCAAGAACAAACTTGATGAAGATGGAATTGTAACCAGAAATAAAGCAAGGCTAGTTGCTCAAGGCTATTGTCAATCTGAAGGCATAGATTTTGATGAATCATTTGTCCCAGTTGCAAGATTAGAAGCTATTAGAATATTTCTAGCCTATGTTGCACATATGAACTTTACAGTCTATCAAATGGATGTAAAGAGTGCATTTCTAAATGGTTTACTCTCTGAAGAAGTGCATGTTGAACAACCACCAGGATTTGAGGAATCTACAGCTGATGATAAGGTTTATAAGCTTAGAAAAGCCTTTTATGGACTCAAACAAGCACCAAGAGCATGGTATGATACCCTATGTGATCATTTGATCAAAAATGATTCAAAAAGGGAATGATTAACAAAACCTTATTCAGATTACAACATGGGAATGATATTTTGCTTGTCCAAATCTATGTTGATGACATAATCTTTGGCTCAACCAATGAGGAATTGTGTAGAAAATTCTCTAAGCTCATGACTGAGAAATTTGAAATGAGCATGATGGGAAATCTAAATTTCTTTTTGGGATTACAAGTTAAGCAAATGAGAGATGAAATTTTCATCAATCAAGCTAAATATACTCAAGAGCTCATAAAGAGATTTGGAATGGATTATTCTAGGCCTACCAATATACCTATGACACCTTCTGTGAATCTTGACAAAGATGAGAATGACAAAAGTGTTGATGTAACCAAATATAGGAGACTAATTGGTTCATTGCTATACCTTACAGCTAGCAGACCTGATATCATGTTTGCAGTTGGTGTATGTGCTAGATTCCAAGTAAATACTAAGGAATCACACTTAAATGTTGTAAAGAAGATCATCAAGTATGTCAAATCCACACAAAATCTAGGATTATGGTATCCTAAAGAAGGAGGAATTGAACTCATTGGGTACACTGATTCAGATTTTGCAGGCTGCAAGATTGATAGGAAGAGTACTAGTGGGATTTGTCAATTCTTAGGTGAAAGGTTGGTGGCTTGGCATAGTAAAAAGCAGAATTCAATTGCTCTTTCTACAGCTGAGGCAGAATATATTGCTGCTGGAAGTTGTTGTGCTCAAATCTTATGGATGCAATATCAATTACAAGACTATGGGATTGAATCAAGAGAAACAACTATATTTTGTGATAATACAAGTGCTATTGCTATTACACAAAATCCAGTTTTATACTCTAGATCAAAACACATAGATGTAAGGCATCATTTCATAAGAGATCATGCTGAAAGAAAGGATGTGAAATTAACAAAGATTCATACTGATTTTAATCTTGCTGATATTTTCACTAAACCCTTGTGTGAATTAAGATTTTCAATCTTGAGAGGTAATTTGGGAATGTTAGAATTGTAAAAAGACTCTGTGAAAATCACTAAATTGCAAAGACAAGCCTAGAAAATTGAAAACTCAGTAGAAAGGAAAACTGCAGCTGCAAAGTCACTCAACTGTAGAGTTGAACTCTACAGCTGTAGACTTAGCCTTGGATTGCAAATTCCTTACCAACTGTATAGTTTCAAATTCGAAGATTGTCAACTGCAAACGTAGGGAATTTACAGTACTTTGTACAATTCAGATATATAAATGAAACACTACAAAAATTCAGAAACTTTTGTACTAGTTACAGAAATTTTGGATTTATTCATATTTTAATTAATAAAATGTGTGAGTACGTGTAACATTTTAAATAAAATATGAGTTAGATCTTTGGACGAATTTAATTATAAATTTGGTTCAGAATTCAAAAGCTCATAAATGTTAGGTCAAAGACCGTTATACCCCTGTTCTTAATGACTGTTTAAGGAAAGGTATTTAAAGGACTCTTCATCCTTTTATATCCTACTTTAACATTTCGTATCCCCTGAAACCTTAAACACTCCATATCCCCTACTCAAAGAAACCCAAGAATCATGACGATGAAAGTGATATTTAGTGCTTTATTCGATTTTGATGAAATATTGAAGAAGCATCCCACTGATACTATGGAGGATGTGGTCAAGCACATTATTAATCAAGGCGTTCACTACTGCCTGACTCATATTCCTAGAGCTTATGATGACAAGATAGTCCATGAGTTCTACCAGAATGCTGAAGCAGATGTTGAGAGGAAGACTTTATCAGTCAGAATGCAAGAAAAGAATGTGAATATTACAGCCGGTGATATTTGCAGAGCTTTACACTTGAACCATGGAGGAGATGCTCATGACAATCTGAACTTCGCTGAAGAAGATAAGGCTTACTGGAAAAGATTTACAGCAAACAAGCCTTTTCCAAAGAACTGGAAGAGAACGTTCAAGAAGACTGACTTAGCAGTTGAGTATGTTTATCTTTATGAAGCTATTGATAAATGCCTATTATGTAGAACTGGTGCTCATGATATTGGCACTATTCTTATGTGGGATTTGATGATAGTTTTTGTGAAAGAAGTTAAAATAGATATTGGAGAACTGATTTTGAAGAATATAAGTGTTGATGTGATGAAAGATGGAAAGAACAAAGGCTTTGACTTGTTCTTAAATTATATCCTAAAGGAGGTAGGATTTTCTCTTTTTAAAGGGCATATAGGAAAGCCCATTATCACTCAAAGAATTATAGGAAGAGCCAATTTCAAAAGAGGAGTTGTGGATGCTCCTATGGCTCCTGACTCTAAGAGGAGAAAGAAGAAAGCTGAAAGAAAGGTTCTTACAATCATAAGATCTCCTAAAGAACCTGAGAAGAAGGTAAAGAAGAATGTAAGGAGGAAACTTTTAGTGGATGAAGCCACTAATTCAGAAGATGAAGTTGATAGAGAGAAAAGGCAGAAGAAACATCACTCTGAAAAAGCCACAGAAGTTGAAGCTGACAAGTCTACAGCTATAGACTTACCAATTGTGCAGTCTGAAGTTCAAGAGGAACAGTTTGTAGATGCAACTGAACAATTCCCTGAACAAATTGAAGCCCCTGAACCTGAAACTGAACAACTCCCTGTTGTTCCAGTCGAAAGGATTGAAGAATTTGAAGAAGAAAGACAAAAGTTTGAAGAATGGAAGCTTGTAAAAGAAGAACTTGAGAAGTTAGCAGTAGATGAGAGAAAGTTATTCCAATGGATTGTTGAATGGACTAACTGCAGTGATGTCAATGAACTGTTAAAGCCTAATTTCCTTGATGATTTCATTGCTGGAAAGAAAATGAAAGATAAAGGAAAAGGAAAGCAGATTATCACTGAAGAACCTGCAAGAAAGAAAATCACCAAGTCTGCAGCCGCAGCTTTGAAGGTTGTTCTTATGACTGAACAAGATCCAGAGGCTCAGTATGAAGTGGATTATGATGTGGAAAGCACAGATAGTGATGAAGAGGTACCACAGAAAATTGGTGAAGGAAGCACTCAGTTAGCTGAAGCTGAAGGATTGAATATTTTGGCTAAGGAAGCAATTTTGATGGAGTCTGCAGGAGCAAGTGCTGCAGATCCAGTTATTATTGAAAAAGATCCTACTGAAGAGGACTCAGAGAAGGAGAAGGAGAAAAGAAAATATGATTCTCCATGCAAAGAGCCTGAAGATAAGCCAGATAATGATGATGATGATGGCAATGATGATGCCCCAATGGGTGGTGCACAAGTTCAAACTCAAATTCAAGCTGATGTTCAAGAAAAGACTGTAGAAACTGTTGTTCAAACAACTGAGATTGCTCAAGCTGATGAAAGAATTGTGGATGAACTGTCCAATGAGATTGATAAGGATGTATCTCATCCCATCACAAGCATCTTTCATAAATCTCCACCTGCCCTGTACACATTAGAAGAAATCTATAGGCATGGAACTCCACCTCTACAGAGCTTTTCAGCTCTTGAAAGAGAGAATGAAGTTAATATGGAAGAGTATATCACTAAATTCTCTACAGAGGCTGTTGCAACCCCTAGCAAGAGAAAGGCATCTACTGAAGACTCTACAGCTGTAGAGTTGGTGCCTTCCAAAGCTCAGAAAGTTGTGAAAGGAAAAGAGTTGGTCATCAGAGAAGGAGACTCTGATGAAGAGGACAGTGACTCAATTCCTCAGTTAACACCCAAAGAAGTTGTATCACAACTAATGAATCTGAAAGAATCATTCAAGAGTATTGAAGCATAAATTCTGAAGTAAGTGAAGCTAGTTCCTGATGCTATAATCTCTCATAATGTCAGAAAAGGAATGGAAGATCTTGTAAAGAAGTTTGAGGAGAGAAGCTCAGAAGAAAAGATGGTTCTTGAGCAAAATTTCAAAGCTGTTGTGGACAGCTTAATGAATCAAAATGCTGAAATCAGAAAAGAAAGCAGTCAGAAATCAAGAGAGATATCTAACCTACAGTCAGATATCAAGATTATTAAGGATGATTCTCTTGACTTAAAGGTAGAAATGAAAAGTCTGAAGAAAGAAATGTCTAATATGACTACTGGCTATGACTCTCTGAAACTTGATTTAATGAGCAAGCTTAACTCTATTTTGTCACATATTGATGTTGGCAAAAAGGGGGAAAGCAAAATGGAAAAAGAGATTGAAGAAACGGAAAAGGTTGCTGATGATATCCTTGAGAATGTGAAGGATATTGGAAAATCATGGAAAAAGGAATTGGAAGCTGCAAAATCCTTGTCCATGGGATTGAGTGAACAAGCTGGAGAAAGAACTCAATCAGATCAGACTAAGGGAAGCTCTAGAGAAGGAAAGATCATAAAGCTACCCAAGTCTACAGCTCAGAAGCCTACAGTTCATATTCAGAAACCGTTTGGTTATTGGGAACAGACTGTGAAGGAATCAAGAGAAAGAAGAAAGGAAAAAAAAGAGAAAGAGATGCAAAGTCAGAAAGAATCAGAACAGTCTACAGCAGTTGTGTCTGCTCAACCTCTAGATGTTCAACCATTGAGTATGGTACCCACTGAAGATTGTGAAGAAATGATTAATCGTATGAAAATTGAACATGATCTTATCTAGAAAGAATTTTTGAGCATATGCAATAGACACACTGTGATTAGAAAGATTAAACTCAAGAAGGACAGGTTCCAGAAGTTCAAGGATATGAAAGCTAATGGAACTCTGTATCAAGGAGATAATGCAAGATTACTTGGTGGAAAGTTGAAGAGTAATCCTATGCCCAAGAGACAATTCAAATCAAAGAAAGAAGAAGAAGAGATGGAATCCTATGAACTTGAAATGCTGATGAAATACTTTGAAGAAGATGCCAAGAACATGAAGCTGGTGGAACAAGGGATCTTGAAGCCTCAAGATGATACTGATGAAGAAGATGAAGAAGAAGATCCTGATCCTAAGCACAGAAGAAGATGAAGACTATATTCTAGATTAGACACTAAAACTCTTTAGTTTTTAGTCTAATTACCCTACTGTAAGTTGTATCCTGAACCTTTGTCTATTTATGCAGCTTTGTGTCTTGTGCTTTGTATCTTACTTGTTTTATCTTCCGTTGTTTTGTGCCTTGTCCTGCTTTTCTCTGTTTCTTGTTATATTGTTCTGATGTTTTTAAGACAATTTCTTATTGTCTTTGTTATCTTGTTTTGTTGTTTTGCCAACATCAAAATAGGGGGAAATTGTTAGTACCTTGTTCTAGATTTTGATGTGTGCAAAACAATATGTTTAATTGATGATCTTAATCTAACACTTGTATTGAGGAAATTGGTGTTTGAAACATATAGTTGTAAGTGAAGTCTACAGTTGTGAATTTGATCAATCTACAGCTAAGACATGACCCTACAGCTGTAAGGTTTCTCTACAGTCGATTTTTTATATTGACAGGACTCTACAGCTGCAAGGTTTGAAGACTCTACAGCTACAAAGAACCATTTGAAGATGAAGTACAAGTAAGATTAATTAAATATTAAGAAGACCCTTAAGGACTATTAGTGTAGCCTTTGAGCACTCACTAAACTGTACTTAAGTGGTGGTTATCTTCTCAATTCTGGAGGATAATGAGATTAGTTACAAGGAGGCCAGAATTCTGAAGGAAAGGACATAATACAATCAGTACTATCCTGTGTGAAGGATGAGGATCACCTCACACATGCCAATAGAGAGAGAAGAACCTTATCCGGATTTCAAATTTGAAATTCCCAATGGATAAGTCACTCTACTCCATCTATAAATAGAAGAAGTCCTCAGAGGAAGCAATAACAACAACCTCGAGCATACAAGCATTCAACCTAAGCAAATCTACAGCTAGCATATTCTGAGAGAGCTTATCCTGTTTTTATTCTTTGTGATTCATAGGATAGTTGGTTAGGATTTTCTTAGAAAGAATCACAATTTTGTTGTTGTTCCCTCACCTACTTTATATTTCTACTTAGTGTAGATATCTCTTTGTGAGGTTTGTAAAACTCTTTGTGAGTTGATATTCTTAGTGAATAGGGTAGTTTATCTCTGTTTAGAATACGAATCTGAGTGAACCTAGTTCTAAGGGGGAACTACTTGTATAGATCTTTGTGATCACTTCTTAGTGAATTTGGCACCTAAGTGGTGTAACAGTGGATGTAGGTTGTCTCTTTATAGACACTGAACCACTATAAAACCTGGTCTATTTACTTATTGTTCTTTATATTCCTGCTCCTGCATATTTAATTATCTTGTTACATTCATCATTGTTTTGAAATCTGAAGTGCATAAAACCCTTGTGATTTTCACAGAAACTGACTCTACAGTTGTAGACTTTCACAAGTCACTCAACTGTTAAGTCTAGTTTATATTGTTTTTCATTAATCACTCACTTTATTCCGCTGCACATTAGAGTATTCTCAATACAATTCTAATTGTGAGAACTCCTCTGATAATTTGTCTACAAGTGATTGTTTATTTTGCAAAAGTTTTGAACTCTACAGCTGCAGACTCTCTAGTCTACAGCTGTAACCTTTGTGGTCCTGTTTTAAAAACTCTTGTAGATTTATTCTTTTAAACTTGAAAAAGGGCTACTGTAAGGTTCTAGAACCCATCCTTTTTTAAAAGTTTGAAAAATCTGATTTTGGACTCAAGGTCTATTCACCCCCCTCCCCCCCCTCTAGACCTTGACCACTTTAAGGGACCAACATAGTTGAAACATGTTCGATGCAGCCAATGGTAATATTTATATGCAGGCATAATTTTTTATTAGATTTATTTGTGCTTTAATAATGTATTTTGTAATTTATAGTTCATGGAGAAAACTTATTCGTAAGCTGAAATTGGTGAAGTGCAGGAAGAGTGGGCTTTACGCGTGCAATCATATATAGTTGAGTAGAAAGTGCGGGAAGCTTCTTTTGATCGGTGACAGCGGTGCGTTTTTTTACTCAAATTGACAAATTTAGTAGGATTTTTTGTTATTTAGTTTCCTTCCTACGGATATGAATTAAGTGAACCATTGTCTGCATTGTTGTGCGGTTTCAGCTGCATTTGATGATACATAATTGTTGTGTTTCTGCATTCATTGTGGTTAGGGGGATATTGATCTCTTGTTTGCTCATTTGTGGAGTATCACCAATTTCATTTAGAATGATTTCTATAAATGATATACTTCAATAGTTCATAATTATATTTTTGTATATTGGTTAAAGTTTTGTTTCCTTGATGATAATTTATTTTCTTTGAATGTGAAGCTTGATCTTCAATGTGAGCCACTTTCATTCATCAGTTGTGAACCAAGGAATGAAGGAGAGATATGTTACTGCAAGAGAATATCAAACGTGCTGCTCAAGACTATTTGATTATTATGATGATGTAGTAGTTAATTAATTTAGTTATTGAACATTATTGGTACTTGAATTTATATTGATGTAATGCATTTTAAAGATTATTGCAATGATTGGCAAGTAATGATATGAACTTTTGAATTTTTAGATTTAATGTTATTTATATTAAAAAAAATTTATTTTAATTAAAGTATAAAAATCGTACTACAGGTTTTATTAAAAAAATATATAATATTGCAATTAAATATTGAAAAAAAATTGAGAAAAGAAAGTGGTTATTACCCGCTATGTTCTTTACTTTTAATAGCGGGTAATACCCGCTCTTATATCTGAAGTAAACCGCCATAATAGATTTTAAAATTAATAACTTATAAAAGCGATTTTTAATATACAACAGCGGGTATTACCCGCTATTGAAAGAACTTTTAATAGCGGTTTTTAATATACAACAGCGGGTATTACCCTCTATTGAAAGCACTTTTAATAGCGGTTAAAATCCGCTCTTATATCTCTATAAAACCGTTGTTTTAGATTTTATGCGTTAACAAGTTATGAAGATATAATGGCGGTTTTTAAGATACGATAGCGGTTAAAAACCGCTGTTAAATGTAGAATTAATAGCGGTTTTAAACCGCTGTTGTTCGGCTCCACTTTTAATATCACCATGTTCAACAGCGTTTTTTTCACCCTTTTAATGGCGGGTAAAACCCGCTATCTATCAGCGAATTTGTCATAGTGGTTTAATTTGGGAGCTTCACATTTCTTGGTGGGGCCCAGTTCCAAGAATTGGCTCTTGCACTTGAACATTCCAATAGGCCATTCCTATTGGTGATGAGGCAATGCTTGATCAAGGATGATTTTGGTGCTAATCATTGTCCCCCTACTGATTAGGATCATAATTACATGTTTTTGCATCCATTTCTATATGGTTTTGATGTGCTTATGTTCATATTTGACCCTAAATTGCTATACTTTGTGCATTTAACCCTTTTTGGCAAGAAAGTTGTGTTTTGTAGTGAAAACGAGCAAAATCGGCAAGAGACGAGCAAGTTCGTAAAAGTTCAGAAATTGTGAGTTGATCCAATGGAAGCAAATGATATACCATGTCGAAGAGTTCGAAGAGAGGGTCGCAATGGAAAAAGAATCGAGTCAATCAGAACTCTAGAACTCAAGATAGGAAGTCGAGGATCGATCGAACTAGACCAAGCCGGGTTCGTGCGGCCACAAGCTCAGACTCGTGCGACGACCAGCTTCGGTTCGTGCGGAAATTCCTGGTTCGTTCACAAGGGCTCGCACGAATGGGCTCGCACGAATGCATTCGTGCGGCCACCTGCTCTGGTTCGTGCGAATGCTCGGTTGGACACATTTTCGAGGGTTGTTTCGTCTTTTCACGCGTTTAATGAAGGACATTTTGGACTAAACATTGTGGGCACTATAAATACATCAAGGATCAGATTCTCAAGGCATCTAGGTCATAATCTTAGATTAGAGAGAGAAAGGTAGTTACTAGTTGGGTTTATAAGATTTCTTCTTACGATTTCATCGATAACTTTCGATCTACTGCTTGGATCATCGATCCGTTTATTCCTGCATTCTCGTCTCAGCTAGGGCTATGATTCTACCAATTGAATTTCATTTTCTATTGTCGGATCATTTTCTAGTATTTCAAGGTAACTTGTATCTTTCCCAATTTTCATTGTAATAGGTAATACTTCTACTTTCCTTTACATTTCTGGTATGATGATGATTGTAGCTAGTTCAATTGTTCTTTTGTTTACCAAATTAGCCATGGGCTAATACCCTTTTGTGTTAGTGTATGATTCCAATGGAATAGTGTGGTGTTAATGTTGATCTTATGAATGCTATGAGATGTTGTATGATTAATTCTCTATATTGATGGATTGTATGAATGCTTGGAATGCATAATTGATTGAATGGGCCATTAGGGAGTTAGTCTCATATGAGAATTGGGCTATTTTCCTAAATCTTCTTGTTATTAGGCCAACGCATGCTAAGTGTTTGATAAAATTCCTAAGATAGTGAGAATTATCTTTAGTGAATAGAAAGAACAAATAGAGATTCTAATGTGTATCTAGGGAGATCTTTGCATGTTAGAGTGGCTTGCCAATTGATTGTACAATACCTCATTGCATGAATAAGTGCTACATCACCATGTGAAACATAGGATAGTACACTAATACATACTCTCACAACTTACTCACTTTGCACATCAAGGTGATAGGTAGTTTGCTTTCTTGACACGCTAGTAGACATTAGATACTGATTCTCCTTTATTTGCTTTGTTTGATTTCGAATTAGAACAACAATTGCACCTTACAAATCTCCCATCTCCCTGAATTCGATAAATAATAAACTTGGTCATCTTGCCACAACGATAACGATCATGTGCACTTGCGTGTAGACACCATTTGCCCCCCTGGCTCGAAAAATGGATCGAGAATTGGGGGAAAATTGTCGGGTGGGCCCTGCAACAGAGGGTCATGTCTCACCCCTCCGTTGCCTGTTTTCTAACCCACTGTGGATGGAATTCGACTACCCTTTCTTGTGTTCGTCTTATTTTGCTGAGCAGTTCATCAATCGGAGCTAGCTACATTATTAATCATTGGAAAGATGGATTAGGGTTTGAAAAGATGAAGGTGGAATTATTAGGGAGGAGGAGATTATTAATAAGGTGGAAAAGATTTTAAGTGATGAGACTTATAAGACAAAGGCTTTAGAGCTTAAAGCTAAGACTATAACTTGTATCAAATGTATCAAAATATTCATCAGGAGTATAAAAAATTGAGGTCAATAAAATCTATAACGATTATAACATAGCATCATTGATTCAGATTTTTGACACATTTAATGAGATTTTTTTATATATCTGGTCAAAAAATTTATCAGGAGCATCAAAAGTTGAGCTTAATTAAATCTATAATAATTATAACATAGTATCCTTAATTGACCCAGATTTTTAATACTTCTAATAAGATTTTCGATACTTTAAAATTGGTTCACTATAAGTTTATGATAAACTTATGATGCAGGCGGAAGTGCAGAACACGATGTCACTCTTTAAACTTTAATTCATAATCAAAATCAACTCCTCTACATTCAACATAAAACTCATATTTATAATATACTAACTAGGATTTCAGGTATTAAAGCCCTAAAAGCCAGACCCAATAACAATTAAATAAAATTCTAAACTCTATAAAATTAATATAAATAATAATACTAATAATTAATTACATTTAACTATATTTACATCAAAACCATTTTATACAAAAGATAAGGATGGGTATTCTTTTGAAATAAATCAATCACTTTCCCTCTGTAATATATGTGATTTTTAATATTGATTTTGGAGATCACTGTCTATGACGTATGCAATGTTGGACTTTACTCTGCTTTAGAAATTGATGTTGTCCTAATTATTTTTCGTTTCAAGATTGGAATTGGAATTCTTGTGTTTTAACTACGAGTTTGATTGAGTTGTGTGTTGTAGTGCTGTCTAATAATTTTTGTATTGTATCCCAATTGTAAATATTTTAGTATTTTTGGTAGTCCAACAATGATATTTATCTTTTCTTTAATTTTTTTTTAATATATGTGTACAAATATAATCCTTCTGAACAAACTTAGAATGTCTATTTCTATTTGTTATCCAAGTCTGGATTATACTTTCAAAAAAGGGAAAAACATTCTCACAATACTTTCTCCACACTCCAAGCATCTCTGTAAGTATTTAAATTAATATTAATTTTATTCATAAACGAATACTTTATTTATAAATAGATAACACTATCCAACAATATTAATCACTTTTTACACTATTCATATACTCCCTCGAAAAGATTGCACACCTCTTTTTACACATTTTTTAAGAAAAGTGTGTAAAAAATAGAGTATTGAGGGTGATGTGTAAAGTTATATTATTAAAATAATGAAATTGATTGGTTTTAGTGTAAAAGTAATGACATTTTGTGTAAATATGTGAATATTATGATGATAAAGTTAAAGTAGTTATTTCCTTTTATAGAATGTGCAAAGTGTCGTGGAACATACAAAAAAAAATGTGCAAATTGTTTAGGGACAGAGGAGTACTTTATGCATAAATAATCAAATACTCATTAAAAAAATTCTTGTAAAATTAAGAAATCTAACATTCTAAAAATGAACAGAAAGTATTACCTCGTGATTGATTTATTTTACACAAAAAAATTTGTACACTTGGTGCATACCACGCACTTAAATTTTAATTTTGACTTTAATTCTGAATTTTTGAAAACAAACAGTACACGCTGCACTTTGTTTTTTTTTTTTTTTGCAATTGAAGTATTAGTAATTTGTTCTTCGAGTATTGTTAATTGTTCTTCGGGTATTAGTAAGTTGTTCTTGTAGTATTTACTTTGACTTGTTCTTGGGGCATTGATGAGTTATTCTTGAGATATTTATTTAGACTTGTTATTGGGGCATTGGTGAGTAGTTCTTGGGGTATTTACTTAGACTTGTTCATGGGGTATTAGTGAGTTATACTCAAGGTATTACTAGCTTATTTTTCGTGTATTGCTCAATTTTTCTTTAAGTATTACTCATTTATTAATTATTCATTTATATATTCTTTGGGTATTATAAATTTTTCTTTGGATATTAAACTCTTTTAGTAAGCCGTCAAACAATATGCTCTATTGTCATATCTGGATACAAATCACTCACTGTTTCATTTAATTTTTAAAATCACGTCGGGTAATGATGCAGGTGAAGCGTAATAACAACACACACTAACGGAGATAATAAAAATCACTGTAACTGAGTGTATTCTCTACACAGAAAAAATCTAATTTTTCAATAACCAAAAGTCATTTCAATCAAATCAAATCAACATTTAAATAGTTCAATATTGAGTTCATAGCCTACTTATTAAAATCCACATATAAAGATAAATAATAAAATAATTGATAAAATCCAAAATTAATTAAGACTTGAATTCGAACTTCTCCATTAATATTAAGGCGGTCTCATCTCCATGTAAGCAGCAAAGTATTGTAAGAAACATGAAGAACATAATTGATAATAAAAGAAGACAAAAGAATGGTGGTTCTGTAACTTGAAAGGTTGACCCCTTGGGATTTTGAGTCAAGGTATTGGCAACATCACGAAATAAATATATTATTTTTTTATTATGATTTAGTTTTTTCATGCTGAGATTATTGGAAGTAATTGTTTTTTGAGCAACCCTTTAATAGATTTGTTGGAATTAATCAAAATCAGACAGCGACTCAACGACTAAAGGAAGAAAATGAAGGCATTGACGGCTGGAGGAAGAAAATGAGGATCAAGCCAAAATTAAATTGAGTGGTGTATAGTATGCACCCATGTGCATGCAATAGAGATCGATAAGTGATTATCCTCTTGTTTAATTTAATATATTTTTATAGTATTAGTCTAGTATGCACTAGTTACATAATGCAACTCAAGTTTATTTTTAAAAAGTTAAACAATTTATAACTGAAAAGTTAAACAGTTTATTACTGAAAAGTTAAACTATGAAAGATACACTTTTCAGTAATAAATTGTTTAACTTTTCAGTTATAAACTGTTTAACTTTTTAAAAATAAACTAGAGGTTGCACCGTGTAACTGGTGCACAAGAGACTTACTCATTTTTATAATCTCATTCATGAATAATAAATAATACTCCTCCGTCTCAGGGGTATTTGCACCCCTGGGATGGCACACGGTTTAAGAAAAATATATTTTTTAAATAAAGTAGTGGTATATAGGTAAATGTGTGGAAGGTTTTCTGAGTGTGCATGCAAATCGATGTTTCCCTTTTAAGTAGTGTGAAAATTAATTTGGGACAATTTAAAATAGAAAGTGTGCAAATTGGTTAGAGACGGAATGAGTATCAAACACTACTAATACGATGAATCCTCATTTTTCAGTAAGCCTCGTTCATTCTCATTTTTCACTTTCATTACTCCCAATCAAAGGTGCAGTTATTTTTTCTGTTGATATCATTTGTAAAATTCTCTCATTTTTCTTATTATTGTCTCTTACTTTCTCTCCTCTCGTGTCCTCTCTTTCTCACTCCCCCCACCCTCTTCCCTAATTACGAAGCAACCTTCCTTAATACTCTTTCCTATTTAATTCTTTTTATATTTTGTCTTTTGGAATGTTTCCATTACTTTTTTGCATCTTAAAAAAATAATTCACTTATAAAAATTAATAATACGTACTTCCTCCGTCCCGTAGAAATTTGTACTCTACGGGACAGCACGTTTTTTAAGCAAAATATGTTTTATATAAAAAATAATGGTATATGGGTAAATATATGTATATGTTTGTGAGTGTCCACATAAATTAATATTTCTTTTTTTTAGTAGAGTGCAAATTTATGTGGGACGTCCAAATAAGAAAAATGTGCAAATTTTTGTGGGACAGATAAAGTAATATTTTATTTTAATATTTAATTTATATTTACATATTTCTCCTTTTATTAAAAATCGTGTTTTATTTTTATGATAAAATTAAGAGTTGGAACAGAGGCAGTATTATTTTGAAATTAAGTACGAGACATACGTGGATATTTAATTAATTATATGTCACATCCCATTTGCACGCCTAAGCTAATTAATGAGCAAATCATTTGCAACCACATGATTTGATCAATTAATATCAAACTTTAAAAAAAAAGTTGTACACGATATTAGTCACAAACGTCGTTATCATTCAAAGATAAAGGCAAATAGTGTTACATTCATGGCAACGAAATAACACTCATTAACATAAGTAGAGATACTCAAATTAAGGTCTCAGAAGTCCTTTATTTATTTATGGTAAATTAGTCTTCCGCATCTTCCATCGAACTTAAGCTCAACGCACCCTGCAATTCACAATATTCCATGATTTAAATCCTTTTAAAGAAGAGAATAATATTTTTCAAGCTAAAAGATGAAAAGTATGTGGAAATATAATGGAATTAATTAAAATACTTTAGTGATATTAACTATGTTAAAGTGGACAATTTAAGTGTATTTTTAAAAAATTACACTATTTACTATTGAAAAGTTACACGTTTTATTACTGAAAAATTACACCATTAAAAATATTTTTTTAATAATAACATGTGTAACATTTCAGTAACATTTTGTATAACTTTTTAAAAATACACTTGAGTTGCACGGTGCACCTAGCGTATATATAAGGCTAAGACTAAATTTTACGGACTAGTAAACGTGGGACATTATATTTTTAAATATATAAATATAGGACAATAGAACTCATGAAATTAGCTAAAATTAGACGTTGCACCTTTGTCCTATATTAATAATTTCATTGGTCCTATGTGGAACAATATATTTTCAAAATTTATAAATATGTAGAACAATCGTGTAACTTATGACGGGACACTTCAATCAAATTTGGGTGTACTGGGGCTGGATTGTCCTATATATATTACATTTACAAGTTTTAAAATAGGAAAAATGATTTTTTTTCGTTTTTTATCTTTCACTATTACAGTTTTAGTCCTCTTGATTATTAAAATTTTATTTAATTCTTTATTTTTATAAAAATATTTCATTTTCGTCTTTTATCTTTTTTTAAAAAAATTGATTTAGTCATTTTTAAAAGATAAAAGACTAAAATTAAATTTTAATAGTTAAAGTATCAAAATCATAATATGTGAAAGATAAAAGAACGAAAAAAATCATTTTCCCTTTAAAATATAGTGTTGTACATTCGCAAGCCCATTCAGAATTATTGTCCTCAAAACACAATTCCTGAATTACTGGCCTTAAAAGAAAAAAATAAATTCCAATTGGGGCAATTACAAAAAGGAGCAATTTTTCTAGTTTTATTACAAAGAGGAGCAAGTGCGCAATTTTTAAAATATTTGCTTTTGAACGTGCATTTTTTATAATTTTTGCACACTTATTCGTCTTTGCAATCTAAGAGAAAAATGTGTCTCTCTGATTGCACACTCAATCTCTACATCAGCTAGCCTCGTTTGTCAATATTAATTTTTTTTTTTTAAAGCATCATTTCAAAAAAAGAAAAGAAACTGAGGTCACGAGATTTACTTTGAGCAATCTGTGGAAGGGCTGATCGCGTAAGGAATGTTGACACCACATTTGCGGGGAATCCCGGAAACCACGCTGTAGTTGATTCCGGTGAATGAGCTGGCAATTTGTTTCAGGCAGCGGCAAACAGTCTGCCTGTCCGCCGTGGTCTTCGCCAACGAGTTGAGGTTCTTTATACCATTGCAGCACCCGGGTGTTAAGGTACCTTTTCCTTGAGCGTAGGGAATGCATGCGACAAGGCTTTGAGCCACCGTGCCGCACGCGATCGCTGCCTCGGCCGGCGGAGCAACCGCCGCCGCGACGATGAGAACCATGCACATCAACTTGATGAATGCAGCAGCCATTGGGGGTTTAATTTGAGTTGCTTCTTATAAGTTGGGATATATGCTATTTGTGCATGGAAGTGTAGGGTTTATATAGAATGAGACTTGGGGAATTAATTATGGGTGTAGGGTGGTGGTTGGATTAGGCTATAAATGCTCCAACCATATTTCATAATATGGTTGTGGTTGATCTATTTTAACCAATAAGAGGGTTTTTGGTGTCGGCCAAATTGGGTTTGGGAAAAGTATTGACATGGAAATATATGTGGCATTGGAGAATATATGGATGAAAAATCAACGCAAATGCAAATAATATTTTAATATTGGGTGTGTTTTATATAAAAATTGGTCGGATTAGTCTTATATGAACCAATTACACGGTGCAACTCAAGTTTATTTTTTAAAAATTACACAAAATACTACTGAAAAGTTACACATGTTATTATTAAAAAGTGTATCTTTCATAGTGTAACTTTTCAGTAATAATTTATGCAACTTTTTAAAAGTACACTTGAATTGCACGGTGTAACTGATGCACAGGAGACTTACTCAAATAGTTCACGGCAAGTTTATCATGAAATTATTTTAAAACATTAGTTATTTAGTTAAATGTATCAAAATATTTATCAGATATATTAAAAATTGAAATCAATAAAATTTATAATATAATATTATTAACCCGTATTTGTGATACTTATAATGAATTTTTTAATATTTTAAAATTGATTCATGATAAATTTATTATGAACCATTTTCATATAAAACTTTAACGAATATATATTATTTTCACATTAAAAAAAATAACTCACGTGACCTTTAAAAAAAATGTGTCGCTCTTCGTTATGAGAGAAATTTTGTCTGGAATGGAGGTAGATTACACGGTTTAACTGATCAAAATGTATTAATTATTTTTAATTTATAGTATTATTATAAGAGAATTTTTTACCTCTGTTCGAGAATTTTCTTTACATAGGAAGACTGGTACATATTATTAAAAAAAAGGACTAAATAATAAAAACTAAAAAATATATTTATTGGCTTCATAAGTGTGAAATTAATTTTTTAACGTATGAAAAAAGAGATGGGATGAAGTATAAAATAATTAATTTCACATTTTCAAAAACTTTAAAATTTTTAATGAGATAAAATTATTCCAATGTATCATACTCTTTATTAGTTTAATCCCACATCCTGTATTTAAATATCTAAAACCAATTTCATCCAAATTTAAAAGTATACTTGATATGCCTTCTCTTTAAAAGGTAAAAAGAATCCAAGACACAAAAGGAATGCAAAATATTTAATATAAACTAATTTATTTAATATCTTTCCACAAATATGTACTCCATCCGTAGCAATTTGCAAGGGAGGAGTGACACACAAATTAAGAAGAAAGTAGAATAAAGTAAAAAAAAAAAAGTTTTGAGGGTTAATTTGATAAAATTTTATGTAAAAAGTGAAAAAGTTAGTTGGGTTGAGTGTAATGTGGGCCCAAAAAGTGAAAAAGTAGAGGCATTTTGTGTAAATATGTAGATATTGTGAGGGTGGAGTTTATAAAAAAATTTCCTTTTTTTGATCTGCAAGTTCCTTTGGGACGTCCCGAAAAGAAAAACTTGCAAGTTCCTCCGGACTCCTCTTTCTTTCTTTTTCTCTTTTGAAAGGATGCAAATGTTAATTAACAAACATAAATGACCTCGGGGATAAAAAAAGAAAGTAAATTTGAAAGATGAATCCATAAATTTACGTGAAAGAAAATCGAATACAGAAATAGTAAATTTACGAGGAATATCAACGACATTCTATTAAAAAGAATTAAAATGTCGGCAAAATAGTCAATTAATGGGTCAATGAAATTATGACACGTGGCCTATTTCATGCAGCAATGTTGGAAAAATTCAAGTGGTGGGGTCTCTTATATTGTTTGGATTCTACAGTGTCCACCTAGGGTTGCAAATTTGCTTACTGTGTGTTCAAACCAGAACATGTCCTATTGGGGCTGGATTTGAACCCGATTAATATGGTTCGACTGAAAATATTTAGAAAAAGAGTAGGTCTCCCGTACAATATTGCACGGGTGTAATATATGCCAAAAAAGAAAAATTTTGAAAATTTGTGGGTCAATAGGGTCAAAATAACAAAATTCGCGGATCTTAAACGGGTCGGGTCGGATTTGGACAATTTTCAAATTTCAGGATTTTCGCTATACCGTATGAGTAAATTTATGCTACTATAAGGTCAAATGTGTACTACTATAAGAACAAATGTTGTTTTTTTTTACATATATTCATTTGTTTTCGTAGAAAACAAACATGTTAATATAATGTAAGATCAATATGTGTATTATTATAAGAAAAATATTCGTTTTTCATAAATATTTATTGATTTTATAGAAATTATTATTTTTTAAGATGTAGTAGCACACATTTTGTCTTACAGTAGCACACATATATTCATGTGATATACATTCTGGAATTTCGATAAAATTAATTTTTTAAGATGTAGTAGCACACATTTTGTCTTACAGTAGCACACATATGTTCATGTGGTATACTTTCTGGAATTTCGATAAAATTAATTTTTTAAGATGTAGTAGCACACATTTTATCTTACAGTAACACACATTTTGTCTTACAGTAGCACACATATGTTCATGTGGTATACATTCTGGGAGTGGCGAGATAGTAACACGTGTAAGGTATTATTACATTAGCAACATATTATCAACATAAAACTAATAATAAAATGAAAAATAAATTAAGAAACACATATTTGTTCTTGTAAAAATACATATTATTCTTATAGTTACTTTAAAAGTACAAAAAAATAACTTTTTAAGATGTAGTAGCACACATTTTGTCTTACAGTAGCACAAATATGTTCATGTGGTATACATTCTGGAAGTGGCGAGAATTTTCTTTAAAAATTTTATTGGATCCGCGAATTTTCCTTTGGAGATATTGCACTGGTCGGGTTTTGTGCAATATTGCATACGAGTTTTTGTGTTAGAAAAATCAATTTTTATGGTATATAATTAAAATTTTCGGTACGATTTAATACCACAATGTATATTTTCGGTAGGTACGATACTGCACATTAAAAATTTTCAATTTATCAATATACACTGAGAAGACCAAAAAAATATGTATACGAACACACGAACCAAGAAAAAGTGGGTATGTGAGTGTACAGTTAAATAATAAAATAAGAAAAATTGCACTTTATTGACATTGTGAATGTAAAATGTCTTCTTTTTTAAGTGTGTGCAAACATAATTGAAAAGTCCAAATGAGTCAAGTGTACGTAGAGGTGAGACGGAGAGAGTACATACTTTAGTATAAAGCGGTATTCCGACAATTTCAGTATGAACAATAAATAGTAATACCATTCAAAAAAATTGGTATATCGAAATTTCAGCGGTAAAGATATATAATGTTTTTATGCTTTAGTATTTGCATCAAGTGCACCGTGCAACTCAAGTGCATTTTTTAAAAGTTGCACATTATATTATTGAAAAATCACATGTATTATTACTGAAAAAGTAAATTTTTAAAATACACTTTTCAGTAATAATATACAATGACAGAGGCATGTAGGGTACAGGGGGCATTGGGGCCCTTGAATTTTGTAAATTTATAGGGGTATTTTAGTAATTTTATATTTAAATAATAAAATATATTATATATATATAATATATTAACAGTGAAGTACATACATGAGATATAAGAATAGCAATATAATTGTCATTATTTTATATTTTATTGGGTTAGAATTTTTTGGGCTTATGAAATAAAATATAGGCCCACTTGAATCTTAACATTAACCAATTTAATGTTTAATTCTTACGAAATCAGTTTAAAATAGAAAATAGTTCTTCTACTTTGTTACTTACCGTCAATCACGCCAAATCGCCAACACAACACGAGGACACACATCTCAAAAGGTGAATTTTGTTAAATTTTATTCACTCTCCTTTTTAATTTGATCCACTATAATTCAATTTTATTATAACTTTTATCATCTTATTGTGTTAAGATTTATTTAAATCTAGGGTTTATAAAATAATAAATATTTTGGTATTTTTTAGGTGAATTTTTTATATTTGATAATTACTAAAATATTTTCTTAGATAATGGAGCGTTATTACAAAAAAAATTCAGAATGTTGTAAAAGAGATATCATGTTCACCAGAGAATGTGCCTACTCATTGTTCTCACGCTCAAGAAACTTCAAGTGATAATGAAATTGTGATTGATCCAGGAAATCTTCCTAGCGACCCTGGACTTCGGCCTAAGATAATAAGTTATCCCCCGAACTTTATTGAACAAGTTCGTAGAGCTTATTTATTAAAAGGTCCATGTCAACCACGTAATCATATATTTCCTCAAAGGGTAGATGGGAGTCGTAAACGTAAGTTCATTGCATCTTGGTTTAATGAATTTAAGGATTGGTTGGAGTATAGCATTAAAAAAGATTTTGTCTTTTTTTTGTATTGTTATCTTTTTTCTACGGGGATGAGTGAAAAGGGACATGATGCTTTTATAACTGGAGGATTTAATGCTTTGAGAAAGAAAGAAAGACTAAAGAATCATGTTGGAGATCATAATAGTGATCATAATAAGTTTAGATTGTCTTGTCAAGATTTGATGAATCGAGCTCAACATATTGAAGTGTCTTTTTAAAAAAATTCGGAGTAGTCAAAGATTGATTACCAATGTAGATTAAATGCATTTGTTATTTGTGTGCACTATCTCCTTATGCAAGGATTAGCTTTTCGAGGTAATGACGAGTAGGAGAAATCATTAAATCAAGAAAATTTATTGAACTTCTCAAAGTTATTGCTTCATGCAATGAAGAAATCAACAATGTTGTTTTGAAAAATGCTCCTGAAAATCTCAAACTTACACCACCTGAGATTCAAAAGGATATTATAAATAAAGCTGCAATTGAGACTACTGATGTTATCATTAAGGATATTGGGGATGATTTTTTCTCCATATTGGTTGATGAGTGCCGAGATATTTCAGTCAAAGAGCAAATGGGAGTTGTTATACGTTATGTGAACAAGAGTGGGTGTGTTATTGAACGTTTTCTTGGTCTAGTACATGTGACTGACACAGATGCAACATCACTTGAGAAAGGCATTGATTCTTTGTTCTCTACTTATGGCTTGAGTACATTTAATTTGAGAGGTCAAGGGTATGATGGAGCAAGTAATATGAGAGGTGAATTCAACGGACTCAAAAGTTTGATATTGAGAAAGAATTCTAGTGCTTATTATATACATTGTTTTGCTCATCAACTCCAACTCACACTTGTTGCGGTTGCTAAAAATAATACAATCATTGCTTCTTTTTTTATACGATAACACGCTTATGTAATGTTTTTGGAGGTTCTTGCAAGCGTCGAGAAGTACTTCGTGAGATGCAAAAGGAGAAAGTTATGGAAGGAATTGTCAATGATGAAATTACAACTGGAAAAGGAAAGAATCAGGAAATGACATTGAAGCGGCCTGGAGATACTCGTTGGAGCTCTCATTATGGTAACCTCACCAATTTGATGCATTTATACTCTTATGTTGTTGATGTTCTTGAATATGTTGGAAAGCGTGATCTTGATGATGCACAAAGAGTTGAAGCAATTGATTTGCTAGATATTGTTAATCGATTTGAGTTTGTGTTTATATTACATCTTATGAGAAAAATATTGGGGATCACTCATGATTTGTCACAGTGTCTACAAAGAAATGATCAAGATATTGTTAATACAATGAATCTTGTGAAAGTATCAAAAACTCATTTGCAAACAGTGAGAGCAGAAGGTTGGGATACTTTGTTAATTGAAGTTTCTAACTTTTCTAGCAAACATCAAATAAATGTGATAAACATGGAAGATGTATATACAGCCCGTGGGAGATCAAGGCATAGAGTTGAAAGAGTCACTAATCTTCACCATTACCGTGTTGAGTTATTTTGTTCTGTGATTGACTTGCAAGCTAAAGAGTTAGATGATCGTTTTAATGAAGTGAATACTGAATTGCTATTGTGTATGACTTGTCTTGATCCGATAGATTCATTTTCAACCTTTGATAAAGAGAAGCTACTTCGTCTTGCAAAATTTTATCCATCGGATTTTTCTGAAGTTGCTCTATTTGATTATCAACTAGAGAATTATATTGTCGACATGCGTTTCGATGAAAAAATTTCTGTAGTTGTTGGAATGGGAGATCTTGCTCAAAAGATGGTTGCTGCAAGAAAAAATATTGTTTTTCCATTGGTTCATTTACTTGTTAAGTTATCATTGATCTTACTAGTTACTACAGCTACAGTGGAAAGTGCATTTTTAGCAATGAAATTCATTAAGAGGTCACTACGTAATCGCATGGGAGACAAATTCTCGAATGATTGTTTGGTTGTATTCATTGAGAAAGAAGTTTTCCAGGGAGTTAGTAATGAAGATATCATGCAACGCTTTCAAATTATGAAGAGTCGAAGAGGAATGTTATAATTCAGTTGTATTAAGTTTTTTTTGCTTTTGAATATTAATGTAATTATGTTTAACATTTTGATTATATAATATAGATATTAGTTTATGTATTTATTTTTAAAAAATATGTCTAAATTTTTTATTACTAATATTTGGGGCCCCCTAATTGAAAATTCTAGCTCCGTCACTGATAATATATGTGACTTTTTAATAGTATTTTGTGTAATTTTCTAGAATTGCACTGTGCACTTGGTGCACAAGAGACTTAATCTATTTTTCATACCGAAAATTTGGGGTAACGAAGTTGTTGATGAAATAAGTTGATCCAAATGCTTAAAGAAGTAATTAATCAAATCTCAGATTACATGTCCCAAAAGTGTTGATCAAGCATGAAGAAAGTACGAGAAAGAAGCATCAATGTAATTTAATCAAGGAAAATCACATGAAGAACAGGAGATAGGCGAGCAGTGCAAAATTGCATGAAGAACAAGAGATAGGCGAGCACCTACTCGCCCAACCAGCTGGTCACCTGGTCGACATCTGTCATAACCAGCCGGTCGCCTCCTCTTGTGATTTATAACCAGCTGGTCGCCTCCATGAAGGATTTACAACTAGCTGCTCGCCACTTTGAGGGATTGATCGCCGGAATCGTATTTTTTCTATTTTTGATCAATTTTCTGTTGTAATTATCCAATTAAACACGTAAGGGGCACGTGTAAGTTGTCTGTGAAGTGTGGCAAAGACTTTGCCACCACCAGCTTGTAACTTTGCCTATAAATAGGCCTCATTTTTCAAAATAAAAACAAGTTTTTTGTTGCCTTAACGAAGTTCTGCTAAAATCTTTTCAGAATTCGCAATTCGTAATTCCAGTAAGCTTAATCCAAGACGATGTTAGTGAAATCGAGCTGACAAGCCACATGTAAACTTGAATTACGAAGATTTCATTAACAGTTTGGCGCTAGAGGAAGGGTCCGAACCTCCGTTTGGTGGATTTTTGTAAGTTCTTCAAGTTACTGGAATTGAAACTGCAAAATTTTGGATTCTGGAAAAATTGTGAGACCTGCTCACCTGTTCGTCTAAAGAAATCCTTGGAGTTGTTCGCTTCAAGAAAACTCAGTTGTTCGCCTCCTCAAGAAGAAGTTACACTACCTGCTCACCTGCTCGCCTATCCACCTGCTCACCTGCACCGGAAAGCAGCTGACATTACGTAAAATGTCTCGTGAAGTATCTCAACCTCGCATGACATCTCATGGAAGGAATAACAACCATCCACCCCAAAGAGCACCAGCACCGGAACAGTCAACGACAATCCATAATGCTACAACAAACAGGCAACAGTTGGAGAACACTGGAGTTCCGGCTACCCAAGTAGGTCAGAATTATACAAAAGGATTGTCAGAACTATTTACATTCTTGCAAAATCCTGAAAACGTATCTCGCACGATGGCACTCTTAAAGATAGTACAACAACAACAACAATAGAGGGTGGCAGGTCCATCTGAGATACGACCTAAACCAGAACCAGTCTGTGAACAAACTGTTCAGCGTCAGCCAGAGAACGAAGCCGATAGCGAGCAAAGAAGGAAACGACAAGAACAAGGAAAGCAAAAGATAACTGACCGCTTGGGCCCACAGGAAAGGTGAACATGGAGTGTTGTGGATGAATCCAGTCACGACACCCCCCCCCCCAAAGTAGGTTTGCAGAGTGACGAGACTACAAGTCACATGGGCAACACATGTTGACTTTTCGTCCTCCGAGTGAAGTACCAGAAGCTGATCCAGGGAAGCAGCGTTCGGTGCGCAAACGACTGTGTTGGCCAGCATTGGAAAGGTTAGGCCCGGAAGGTGTTCAAAAAGCCACCAAGATTCCTACGAAGTCCCACCAGAGCGATAGAGTGTCCGAATCTGCCCGCTCTAAGCGAGTAGAACGGTCACCACATCCCGGAGGTGAGACTTAGAACGAAATTTTATTATCCATGAAGAAGGCAATTGAAGACCTACAAGCCAAGGTGTCTCTACGCCCGGAGGGTGATTTTTACCCTACAAATCCCACTGTCACCATTATTTCTTTCAGCACAAATCTAGTCAAAGATCCAGTACCCGACAACAAACCTATATGAAGGAAGTTCTGATCCGAAGGTGCACATCTCCAAGTATACAGACTATATGATTTCAATGGGAGCGTCTGATGCTACCCAGTGCAAAAACTTTCCACTTACTCTTAGAGATCTCGCCCATCGGCGGTTTATAGTGATGCCCTCGGCATCGATAACTTCGTTCACATAGCTAAGTCGGGAACTTTTGTCACACTTTTCCGGAGCGGCATCATGTTTCACTCAAAAACATCGACTGACAAATCTCGTCCAAGAAGTAGAGGGATCAGACCAGCAATTCCTCGAAAGATTCGATAAGATTTTACTTGAAGGAGAGTCAGTAAGTGAAGACACAAAGGTGATAGCTGCAATGGCTGGATTGAAGAAAGGATCTGACTTATGGAAAGTGATACACCTCGCTTGCCCAAAGACCTATGCAAAATTCTGGAACAAAGCCGGAATATTTGTGGCAATGCAGGAGGCATTGAAGAAATCATTGGGGAAAGTAAGGAAGCTCCGAAGACAACAACAAGGAGAGGTGGGGGAGGCTACAGAACCCCAAGGTATTTGAAGTCTTTTGCTGATGGAGGCGATCTCACAGAAAAGCTTAATCCAAGACGTTGTTAGTGAAATCGAGCTGAAAAGCCACATGTAAACTTGAATTATGAAGATTTCATTAACAGAAGTTCTGATACTATAACGCTATGAAATATTACATACTATAAATTTTTGTATGGTATACGCAATTGAACAATAAATAAATTATTTTTAAATAATATTAATAACTAAAGAAGCCTTGAATCGTCCCGGGTTTTGCAGAAAGATTTTAAAGAATTTAGGGGAAAAGTGAATCATTAGGTGTTCTTGAAAAGAGTATTTATAGAAGCTGATTTAAATTTGAAGCATGATTCAAAAGCGTTAATTGTGGCCGCAGATAATTACGATTATGAGGTTTAAAATTAATTCCAGCCAAGGTTGTAAGTATCGATATAGATGGATATATCGATATCGATATCGGTAAATTTAAAAATTATAAAAAATTTAAGTACAAACATTTAATACATAAATTTAACAAAAGAATTTAAATAAATTTTACAGTTGTGATAAATTTATATATATACACTATTTTTTGGAGTTATTCCCGAAATTCATCGATATTTTCTCGATATATTTTCGATATCTAACGATATTTGGTTTAATTTGTGGAAAAAATAAGCGATATCAATATTATAGACTGATATTTATCGATTTTTATTTTATTTTTTTAATGAATATTATGGACGTATCATTTCTACCCAATATCGATATCGGTGACTATAAAAAATGAATATATCGTGGATATAAGGTATATTTTCGTCGTTATTACAGCAAATGGTCTATAATTGTATCCATAGGCCAAAGGTGGTAACGTCCATTGGATTGAGTATAAGCAATCAACTGCTGGGTATCTGACTGACACCTTCAACTATAATGAATGCCTACAACTTTAACACTTGAGAGCAGCCATACATGAGCTGCAGCCCTGCAAAATAAGGAAGTACTACTAAATTCAACCAATTATTTAAATATCAACAAATTACTCTACCAATCAACAGGTAAATTCAAATAAAGTATCCTCTACCTGCTAACATTTAACGATAAAAAAAATCTGCAGTGGCTAAATTATTATACCTAGCCTTGAACCAATTAATTAATATTGGCAAATTTTTCCTTGAAAGAAATTAAATATTGGCAAATTGAAACCCAAGATTCGCCCAATTGCAAAAGAACCCAAATTCAACCACCACCATCATTTTCCTCTGACCATTTCTTTACAATAGCAAAAAGGAAGGATCGTCACAGTCTCAAAAAACCCAAAAATTGCATCAGCAAATGAATCGGTATCCAAACACATTTGTATCAAATTCGAGATGAAATTGAAGGTTATCAATAATACAATAGGGTCCGGCCTAATAAGATGTCCGACAAATTTGATGTATAAACACTTTGGTCATTTACAAAATGAAAGTTCGCTTTTTTTTTTAAATTGAGGGGGCGCTTGGTATAAATTTAAGATGCAATGATAATGGGTATCATTAAGGGGTAATCATTAGCTATGGGGTTAGTGATTATCCTTTTTTTAACTTGTTTTTATGATCGCATTCATTTATAATAAATAATACCAAACAATCCTAATGAAAATAAATCCTAATTAATCTTCATTCATTCTTATTCGCCACTCTCATTACCCCCAAATCAAACGGGCCCTAAATTCTTATGATAATGAATGTGATGGTGCAGGGGACAATGGTGTGCATGGGTCTAGAATGGGTTTGGTCTATTCTAGTATTTCTTCTCTTAAGAATTTTTTGGACTCCACTCGTTCCGTCCTGTTTTAATTTGAAATTTGACCCGTCCCGCCCTGCGAATCCTACGGGTTTCACCCGCTTACTTTTTTATTTTATTATATATATATATCGGATGCATTACGCAAAATATATTAAATTTTAATATATAACATTAATATGCATTTAAATAATTTAAACAACAATAAATATGCAAAATAATTCATTTCAAATTTCAACATATTAAATCTAAATATTTTAAATCATACTTATATTGTTCATTGAAATTAAAATGATAAAAGAAAATTAATAAACTCTAATTTGTACAACTTCTGCTCGTGACTTTATGAACATATCTTAGCTAATATTTTAATTAATATATTAATTAATAGCCTAATTTTTATGTATTTAATTATACATATATAATAATATGTGTTCATTTAACTATATATATATATATATAATTAATATTATACTCCCTCTGTCCCTAAACACTTTGCACACTTTTCTTTTTGGTCTGTCCCACAACACTTTGCACACCCTATAAATGGAAATAACTACTTTAACTTTATCCTCATAATATTCACATATTTACACAAAATGTCATTACTTTTACACTAAAATCCAACCAATTTCATTATTTTAATAATATAACTTTACACATCACCCTCAATACTCTACCTTTTACACATTTTTCTTAAAAAATGTGTAAAAAGAGGTGTGCAATTTTTTCAGGGACGGAAGGAGTATATATTATATATATATATATATATACAGGGCGGTCCACCTAATACGAAGAACCGACCCAAATTTGAGGAGTTTTTTGGTCAAATAGGTCCAAACCTGCCCCGAGACCTGTTTAACTGGGTTTTTACCCGGTCCATATAGGGCGGTCCGTGGCGGGTCTGGGTTTGAACCCTCTCATTGCCATCCCTATGATGGAGATGTGAAATTGGAAAATTATGTGATATTCATGAAAATTGTCAACTCATAAAATACATTTTTTTTTCATATTTAACCTAATTTCTATCAATTAAATAGCAGATTCTCATTTACTCTACATTATAACCTATATAACATGGATATTTGATTTAATGAATTAGTTGGGATTAAGTTAGTACTACTTGTAGGCGAACACTAATACATATTAAGCGATCAAGATTACAAATGAGGGAATAGATTTTAGATACACCTTGAAGATAATTATTGAACAAGTACAAGTTGTTAGATAAGAAAGAGAAGGGAGTGAGCAGCTTAAGAGTGATAACACCAAAAGATTGATCCCCTCAATGGATGAGCTGGCACCAGCATCAAGCTGGTCACCATCAAATAAGTATATCCAAATAACCCTGGTGGATCCAAGACAGAGTTGATCACTGACTTGGTCGGATGTTCATAGCAAAACAAACAATCTCTTGCTACTCCCCCCGCAAGTGCACGAGAGCGTCGTAGTAGAACACGGAAGTATAACGACCAAGTAGTATCGAACCACGGAATTTAGGAGTACGGTGTGGTCCTAGTGCTATGTGCCAACATGTTATTGTAGTTGCTAAACCGGGAAAGCAAGGAAAAGAAAAGAACAAAAAGCACACTAAATAAAGTAATTAAATAAAAATAAAATGGAGCACCCGACTAAGTAGGGTCAAGGAGAGAGGAACGTAAATTTAGGTGATTATCAAATTACAAAAGTCAAGCAAATGAATTAATTAAGCTACTCTAGTTAATTTCTCAATTGTGTGAAATGACTAATTACTCTAGGCTAACAATAAGCTCGACAGAGTAAAAAGCTATGAACGACAACCATTCCCCTTCGGGTAATATAGCCTCTCAATTAGGTTTTCCCAAACCCGGTACTAAAGTGTCCTCCTGATCCTCCACTTTTCGCTCTTTAAATTCGAGCTAAAGTGTCTAATGATGAGGGTTCTACTACCAATTATCTTCTCTCGAATGCATAAAAGGTATAATTAAAGCTTCTAATTAATTCTCAAATCACCATCATTCAATTATTTAGCTCACTCAACCCTAGTAATATTGCAAGCATAAATTCATACATAAATTAGACAAGAAAATTAATTAAAGCACAATAAAGCACATCAATAGAATCAACAACAATTAAAAAAATTAAACTAGAAATAATTAAATCAAAGCATAAATCCAAAATTCACAATCATCTCAAACACCTAAAATTACTAAGAGTACTAGCACATCAATTTAAACCATAAATCTTGCAAAATAAAGGGAAATAAACTAATGAACCATTAATTGAAATTCAAAAAATTAAAGAAAGAGATAACCCTAAAAGACATCTTTGAGTTGAATCTTCTTGAACCCTTGAATCCCAAAAATACTCCCCTCGTCTCCAAGTGGCACCCCACCTAGTGGGTGGAGTTAATATTTTAGACTCTCAAAACTTTAAATTTATTGCTCTCTCAAAATCAATAAAAAAAATTTCCTTTTTCCCTGTTTTTTTTATGCTGAATGTGTTCTGCTTCCTAAGCAAGCTGTTGCCCTTTTTTTTTCTTTTCCTTCCAAAAATGGGCCGAAATGATGGTTTGCTGACTTTGAATTTTTAATTCACAATTGGGCTGCTGAATAATGAATGCTGAATGAACTCTTCCAATCCAAGCTTTGGGCTGCTGCCTTGGGTCAAGAAATGGGTTGTTACTTTGGGCCAAAATTATTAAATAAAAATGAGCCCAATATATTTTCTTCTCTCGATTTATTTCCTCGATTGACTCATAAAAATATTAGGCACGTGATTTGCTCCAAAAATTCTCATTTTCCTATAAAACAAACAAAACACTACATTTCTCGAAATTAAGTACAGTTAGTCAAATTAATGTAAAATATGCATGAAATCCTATTAAATTAATCAAATAAAGCATATGAATTTCGAGCAATTTCCACACTAATCAATCACCAATAGCCACATATCCCCAAAGCGCAACCAAGATACAACTGGAAAAAGTTATGCAAAATTAGCATATAATTTAGTTTTATTAATGTAATGACAAGTGACTTGATACTTGTAACTTAATTAGAATAGATGTATTGAGATAATGACATCTCATCCCATGTAAATCTATAAATATGTCCCGTCCCCACAAATAAATGGAATCCAACTTTCACTGTCTAAAAAAGAAAATAGAAGTAATTCTCTCTCCATTTACCTTGCTTATATTACTATATTTAAACCAATTCCAACACAAATTGTTTGTTGATCTAGATTAAGATTTCACCTACATCAATACTTTGAACAGAAAAGATCAACAAGTACTCCCTTGTCCCAGAACACATTGCGGGAACTTTTAGGCACACAAATTTTTTAAAAAATAAAAAGGTATAATAAGTATACTTTTATAAATATATTTATATATATTGTGAGAGTGAAGTTTAATAAATAGTTTTCATTTTTAGGCATGCAAACCTTTTGTAGGACTGCCCAAAATAGAAAGTATGCAAATGTCGGGTAAATAGCATGTTTGGTCCCATGAGAATTTTTACTTAACAGATCTGGTATCACGTTCTTTTTTTGTCCTTTTTTTAGCATATTTAGTCTCATTCGTTAAAAAAATTGCACATATGGTCTCATGAGAATTTGTATTAAACTGATTTGATCTCACATTAATCCATTAGTTTTAATGAAAAAAACTTTTGGGAGCATTCAGGTTTTTAAAAAAAAGAAAAAAAGATCACACTCATGAGCACAAATTCTCTTGGGACTGTTTGTACAATTTACCCTACAAATATCTTTTGAGATGGAGAGAATAATTTTTAATATTATTGTGTTTGGTTCAATTGATCCAGACTCATGATAAAAATGAGGTCGAGTCTAAATCTCCTCTAATTTCTAGAGACATTGACTATTTATGTGATATCCTAACCCTCACTTGTTAGTAATTATAATAATCCACTCATTTATGGTATTTTATATTAAATACTCATTGTCCATCTATTTGACTTATTTTATAAACCCAATTTTGTATATTTAATATTTTATTGAATTAGCAATAATAAACTTTTATTTGAATTGTTGATTCTGAATTTATATAAATAAATAAAATGTAAACTATTGATAAATCAAGTATACTTTATGCGTTGCATGCATTTTATATATACACGTGCTAATTGAAATCTTGCATTATCTTATCTTGTTTTTTATATTTAATTATTTATGGGTTGTTATATGTTTTAATGTTGAGAAAATTATAATACAATTATAATGATTTAAGCATTAATATTTGAAAATTTCTAAATATTGATGATTTGTGGTATTAATTAATATCGATAGTTATTCATATACATAGATAGATATGCATGAATGACATATGTATTTGAGTGATTTAGGTGCGTTTCATTTATTATTATGTTACTTATAATTTGAGTGTTTTTCATACTACGTATACGACATTTGTGGTATTGTACCAATTATTTTTGCTCTTAAATGTTAAATTATTTGTGAGTTAGTATATGCCTTTAATTATTTTTTTGTCAGTGAAAAAAATTCTAGTTTAATTTATTTGAGCATCTAAGTAATTGTAAATATGTTATGCAAATAATTTGGGTATTAGTAGTGTAAATTAGATAAATTATTTGAGAATTAATTATAGTAATTAAATATAAAATATAATAAATGCATTAATTAAATAAATTATATATACATTATAATTATAATAAGTATTAATAATATATTAGTGGCGCCACAAGATTAGGCTGGCCACAAATCAACTAGTTTTCTTTTAATAAAAAAATAATAATAATAAAATTTATAAATATATAAAAATAAAAGTAATTGTAAAAGTTAGAGACCATCTTCCAGGGCGTGTACACGATAACGCGCCATGTTATATGATCGTGTGTTACACACTCTTAAAAGTGAGTGAATATAATATTTTAAATTTAATTTTTTTAAGAATTGACAGATGTTGGGCATTCTATTTTTAAATTGCAAATAAAAAAATTATTCTGTAGTTTTTACCGTTTACCAGAATCAGTTAAAATTTAGAATCCCAATACACAAATTTAGATATGAATAATTTTTTCAACATTGTGTAATCTTGATATTCTCAGTTAAAAATTTATATGGAGTATTGGTTAATATTTAATTTGAAGAATTGATACTTCAAACTTATAATATTGTACATTTTGAATTAAATATGACAAAATTAATATCGATATTTTTAAACAATAATATGATATTACTAATCATGGTGTTTTTTAAATTTTTTATGTGATTATATATTGTTAATCAAATATTTGATAATTTAAATATTTAAAATATTTTTTTTGATAATTTTATCATAAATTATTTTTATTTATGCCGTAAGATATTCTTTAATGAAAACTTCTTAGTTAATAATATTAGTGTAAATTTGAATTTAAATTTTTTAAACAGTGTAACAACATTTATAATAGTTTGTAATTATTTGTGTATTATAAATTTTATTCTCCTGGTAGATTTGTGTTATTTTAAAAGTATTGACAAATTAATCATTCACGTTAAAACATTCAGATTAAATATATAAAATTTACAAGGAACCTTAATTTAATGAATATTATATACATATATATTATAAACCTTAATTTCATAACATATTATTTGACGAAAAGTTCTTAGTTCATAATATTTGTATAAATTTCAATTTATATTTTTTAAACATTGTAACAAAATTAATAGTAATTAGTTTTGAATTATTTGTGTGTTATAAATTTTATTCTCATAGTATATTTGTATTATTTTAAAAGTATTGTCAATCTATGGAATTAATCATTCACATTAACACATTTACATTAAATATATACAATTTACTTTATACTTAATTAATGAATATGAACCTTAATTTAATGATATCATATATATATGTATGTATGTATATTATAAAGCTTAAATTTTTAATGATTTATAGTTTGAATTGTATCAATGTCTAAAAAAAATTATCTTCATAAAATTGTATTATTTAAAATTTTTGTCTATTTATCAAATCAATCATCTTACTTTAAAATATTATTTTAATTACATATTTTAATTTTATTTATATTATTTTTAATTATTATTTTTACTTATTAATATTTTGATATATTAATTTATTAATTCGTGCATTACTAATATTTATATACATGATAAGATTGCGGCAACTTCTCACTAAGGCGGTGGATTTAACTAAAATAAAATTAAAATAAATACTCCACACACCATTAATACTGTGAGAGTGGTCATTGGTGAGAAACAATGAGGGGTTCTTGTTTCAAATTCTTTAATGGTAATGAGAATGAAATTTTTTATTATTTTTTTTATTCTTACATATGTTGGATGAGAATTTGTATTCATGGTTGTTACATCATTAGTATTGTGTTCTAATTTTGTATTTAGTTGACAAAAATGAAAGTTATTGATTGTAGTATGGTAGATTGATTGAGGATGATTATAAGATGAAATGAGGGTAATCAAACTGGGGTAATGATTACCTTATTTAGTAGGAAAATCAATATTGTATATCTCATTTGTTCTCATTATCTACTATAATTACTGTTGATATGGCGAACTAATACGTCGGTTTCAGAAATAATCCCCAAGGTTTGCCAGGTCGCCAGAGCCCATCCGAGCTGGAGAAGGTCTAGAGATCGCCCGTCTGTGGGTACACCAGAGCTCGCCCGATACCCCGAAATCTGGTCAAGGCTCGAGAGCTCGCCCAACCTACCGGAGCTCGCTGTGAGCTCGCCCATAAGCTCACTCGTTAGTCAATAGGACCCTGATGGCGCGCTCTTTTTCCCTCCGTCCGGTTTGTCCACAAGGGTGGTTTACGACGAGGTTTTTAATGAGGCCCATCTAGTCTAAGGCATAGTAGTAGGACGAGGCGTGGTAGGGGAAGCGGTGTGAGAGATCGAGACGAGGGTAAGGAACTCTCGTCAACACCGGAAGCCACATAGGCTCGTAAGGTGCCGTCTCACACTCGCACACCTATAAATAAGACCTCTCTTGTACTATTCACACAATTTTCTCACAATTCTGAAAATTAATACAACCCCTACTGCAATATTTCTCTCTCTAAACTCTTTACTCTCCCTTCTCATATTACATCCAAGAACACAAATTCTTGGATTATTGTTTGATGGAATTAACATGTTATAACTAGCCACATAACAAACACCGGTTAGCAAATTCTATCAACAATTTGGCGCTAGAAGGAGGGCATGAACCTCCGGTCCTAGAATCTGAAAAGTTAAAAATAAACTAAAGAACAAAAAGTTAGGGTTTGTTTGAAGATTTGAAGATTTGAAGGTGTTCTTGATAAAACTCAAGAACACTTGAAGATACACATACATCTTCATCCCTTGAACGAAGAGCCCAGATTTCCGGACAAAAACCTGAATTTTTGGATTTTACGAAATCGGTCCGGAACAAGTTTACAAACGCACGCGTGCACACGAATAAACTGAATTTCGGACAATTTGTCACACGCGAGGCTAGACGAAAGCTTGCACAGCTCCGCCTAAGCTGGACGACAACCACTCCGGCGACCTCCACCACTCCGGCGACCTCCCTCCACTTCGACGCCCTTCAGCAAGTTACCCCCTCCGAAACCCAAAAATGGCTAACACTCGAGCCGCCAAGGGACAGGCCTCCGCAGCTGCGGGAAGGTCTAAAGGGGGCGATCAAAACCAGGCCGAGGTGGAGACCTCACGCCAGGTGGTGGAGACATCACAACCACCTCCCCAGAAGAGCACCGCAGCTCCGCGACCTCAACGAATTGCGGTGACCCAGGAAGACTTGGCCCCCGCTCTGAGGGACCTGGTCAGCAATCCTGACGAGCTCCAACGCACCATCACGACCCTACAAAGGTTGCAGCAGCGACAATAGGACGAGCTCGCCCTAGTACCCAGGCGAGCTCCAGCCGCCGAAACCAGGGAGCAGACCAGGCCCACCCAGGGCACCCAAACCAGGGGGGACTACAGCGTACTCCCCACCGAGCAGGAGGCGAGCTCGGCACAAGCTCGCCAGCGCAGGGAGAGGACCGGCAAAGCCAAAATGGTGGAGGAGGGTCCCGCTCCTTACACTGGAAGGGAGTCGGCCTACACCGGGGCATCTGGCACCCACCAATCTCAAAGGAGGGAAGTCCTCCAAGACCGCCTGGGCCCGAGGTACGAAGAAAATGAGCGTACGGCAGTCCCAGCTGCGTCCCATGGGGACTCCGACCAGCAGCCACGCAGGTCAGCCCACCAAAGGTTGAGAAGGCCCGCCACTGACCGGTTAGGCCCCCACGGCGGACGCCAGTTCCAGCCCGCCACTGAGAGGTCACCCCAGAGTGAGGCACCTCGGGGACGTGCGTCCATGAGACGCACGACCTTTGAGCACCCTCCATCGGAGGTGACCCGAGATGACGAGCTGACCTCACTGAAAAAGGTCGTTGAAATGCTACAAGCACAAGTAGCAGCCAAGTCTGGCGGACCTGACACCACGACTCTCCCCACCTCTCCATTGGCACCTGCCATCCTCTGCGCACCGGTCCAGAAGAAAATTCAATTCCCGGTGATGTCCGCATACGAAGGCGAATCGGACCCAAAAGTCCACCTGGCCAAGTACGCGGATTTCATGATTTCGGTCTGCGCCACTGACCCCACCCAGTGCCGGAACTTCCCGCTGACCCTAGGGGACCGAGCTCACCGCTGGTTCTCTTCACTCGCCCCGGGGTCAATCTGCTCATTTGGCCAACTCTCGAGGGAGTTCCTGGCCCACTTCTCTGGGTTCGGGTCCTACCTCACCCAGAAGCACCGGCTCGCCAACATCCATCAAGGCGAGAGCAAAACCGACCAGCAGTACCTGGAAAGGTTCGACAAGATTCTGTTGGAAGGCGAGCCGGTAAGCGAAGATACCAAGGTCGTCGCAGCGATGGCCGGACTTAGGAGAGGCACCGACCTCTGGAAGGAGATGCACCTCACATGTCCCAACACTTACAGCGAATTCCGCCACAAGGCGGGGGTGTTTGTGGCTATGCAGGAGGCACTACTGAAAGAAGTTGGTGCCCACGAGGAAAGGAAGCCCTACGGGAAGAAGTCCGGGGGCACCTACAAAGCTCCCCGGAACTTAAAGGCCTTTGGCGAGGGAGACGAGCTCAAAGAAAAGCTCAACCAGGTCCTCACTGTCTCCGTCGACCATGTCTTCACTGCCGTCCAAAGCAAGGCCATGTTGGAGGAGCCAAGGCGGATCCTCCAGGACCGCACGAAGCTCAACCCCAACAAATTCTGTGCCTACCATCAGGCCATCGGCCACTTCACCAGCGAGTGCCGAGACCTCCTCAAGCAACTCTGGAAATTTTACGAGGAGGGGAAATTGGCCGAGTTCGTGAAGAAGGCCCCAGCTAAGAGACCGAGGTTCGAGAGGAGGGCTACCTCCGATGACGAGGAGGAGGAAGCAGACCAACCTGGTCCCCATCACAGACGGAGGGTACCTCCCCAACCTCAGCAAAACATGGAGCCGACTCGGGAACTCTTGGTTCTTGAGGAGGAGATCGGAGCTGCAGGAGGTCTCCAGGACGGGGGATCCTCCATATCCAGGAGAAAGAGGAAGGCCGAAATCTGGGCCATAAATCAAGTCCAGGAAGGCAGCTCCGGCCCCAGGTCCGTCTCACAGCTCGCTGACGAGCTGACATTCTCTTCAGCGGACCTGGAGGGGGTACTGATGCCCCACAACGACTCGTTGGTGATAATCGCCGACATCATGAACGTCCGAGTTCACAGGCTACTTGTGGACACCGGCGCATTCACCAACATTCTCTTCAAATCCACCTTGGATGCTTTAGGTGATTTTGAGTCGTATCTGGAACCTAGCAATGCTAGGATAGTGGGGTTCGGAGAAGCTGTAACCATCCCCCTAGGTAGTGTTAGGTTGAGCGTCCAGCTTGTATCGGCTGAGGACCCCGCAAGGAGACTGACTAGGCTCATAGATTTCTTAGTTGTCGACCAGCAGTCCTCCTACAACGGGTTCCTTGGTCGTCCGTTTATTAATGAATTCAAAGTGGAGTGTTCGACCTACTACTACTGTTTGAAATTCCCAACTCCAAAGGGTGCCAGAACTATAAAAGGTGACCAGAAAAAGGCCCGAGAGTGTTTACTCCAAATGAAAGATGGTCAGGTCAAAAAAGCGGTGACACGAGTCCAAGTCCTTGAAGAGGACGCACAGATTCCTGCAAACGAGCCAAACATCCTGGACGTCATCTCGGTCGAAACTGAGATGATGGAGGTAGGCGACTTGTCAGAAATCAACCAAGGCAATGGACCTGTGCAAGACACACAACCGACACCAATGGAGGACGTGGAAGAAACCCAAGTGTTGAGACCTGCGCAGGGGTCGGTAGCTGCGCAGGGACAGCAGCCTACTCCCATGGAGGTAGCTGATGAGGCCCAAGGTGGGGGACCTGCGGGAGGTCAAGAACCAACACCCATGGACGTTGACCCAACTCCCCAAGTCACCACACCATCCCAAGCTGACAGACCACCGGAGGCTTTCACAACCGACGAGCCCGCCCAAGCTGAAAGCCAACCCGATGACCTCGAACCGCGCATAGGCCACGAGCCTGCGCAGATGTCACAAGGGGAGTGGGATGAGTTCATCAGCGACCCGAGATGGAAAAGTCAGAAGAGAAAGGCAACCCCCATGGAGGAGTTGACGGCACTCCCGGTGGACCCGGAAAGGGACTTAGAACTTTTCATCGGTTCTGAGTTACCTGAACCGTATCGGTCGAGGATGAAGTTGTTCTTAATGACCAACCTGGACGTGTTTGCCTGGTCCCATGAAGACATGACGAGGATCCCATTGGAACATGCTTGCCACAGACTTAACATAGATCCGACGAGGAGACCCATACGCCAAAAGCGAAGAAAGTATGGACCAGACAAGTACGCAGCTCTAACTGTTGAGGTGGAGAAGTTGTTAGACAACAAGCTCATCAAGGAGGCTTTGTGTCCGCAGTGGGTCGCAAACCCCGTCCTGGTGAAGAAACACAATGGGACGTGGAGACTCTGCATTGACTTCACGGACCTGAACAAAGCATGCCCGAAGGACAACTTCCCGCTACCTCACATTGACCAGCTGGTGGACAGCACTGCAGGCCATGAGATGATGACATTCATGGATGCTTTTGCGGGCTATCATCAGATAGCTCTACACCCGGATGACCAGGAACACACGGCGTTCTACACCAACAAGAACATGTATTGCTGGGAAAGGATGCCGTTCGGACTCATCAACGCCGGAGCTACCTACCAAAGATTGGTGAACAAAATGTTTGACCAACACATCGGCGAATCCATGGAGGTGTACGTGGACGACATAGTTGTCAAGAGTTTGAGAAAGGAGGACCACCTGGACCACCTGAAACAGACCTTCGACATACTGCGCCACTACAACATGAAGTTGAACCCCAAGAAGACCAGCTTCGGCGTACACTCTGGGAAGTTCCTGGGGCACCTAGTTAGCCAGCGGGGGATTGAGGTCAACCCAACACAGGTCCAATGCATAATTGAGATGGGGATACCCGACTCCATCCAAAAAATTCAAAGACTAATCGGGTGCATGGCAGCCCTGAACAGATTCATCTTCAGGTCCGGCGACAGAAATCGTCCATTTTTCGAGGCAATTAAAGCAAACACACGGAGGTACAAAGAGGCGGCCAAGGCCAACAAGCTCCACCTAAAAAACCACTTCGTCTGGACAAATGAATGCCAACGAGCCTTCGAAGATATCAAAACATACCTGGCGGATACACAGGTTCTGTCGAAGCCAATACCTGGAGAGAAGCTGTATCTGTACCTAGCCGCGTCGGAGGTGGCCATCAGCTCCATCCTGGTCCGAGAAGAGGCGAAAACACACCTCCCAGTGTACTACGTGAGCCAAGTCTTACATGAAGCCGAGTTGCGGTACACCCCAACAGAGAAGCTGGCTTATGCACTGGTGATGAGTGTTAGAAAATTGAGGCCTTACTTCTTTGACCATCCGGTAGAGGTGCTGACAACGTTCCCACTGCGTCAAATACTACAGCGCCCAGACACTGCCGGACGCCTGCTGAAATGGTCGCTGGAGATTAGCCAATACGGTATAACCTACGCACCCCGAACAACGATCAAGGGACAAGCACTGGCCGACTTCATCGTCGAGCTAACTTTCCCACAAGATCTGACGAGGGGGCGTATAGCTCCGTGGCATCTCTACGTGGACGGATCATCAACTAGCATGGCAGCAGGCGCCGGTGTGGTCCTGATCAGCCCAGACAGACAAGTCTTCACCTCCGCAATTCGGTTCGACTTTCGAGCAACCAACAATGAAGTGGAGTATGAAGCGTTGATAGCAGGACTTAGGCTATCATTAGCTGTGGGGGCAACCAATCTTCAAGTTTTCGGAGATTCCCAGCTAATAATATCCCAAGTCCGGGGGGAATTTGAAGCAAAAGACCAGCAGATGATGACCTACCAGAAGATAGCCGCACATTTGATCTCGATGTTTACACAAGTTTACATCAATCAGATACCGCGGCTAGAGAACACACAAGCAGATGCCCTAGCCCGGCTAGCTACTAGCAACGGCGAAGCCGAATTCACGGAGGTTGTGATCACCACACTGAAAAACCCCTCGACGTCCGATTACAAGATAAATCAGACCTCGAGTGGGGGGCAAGAGGATAGTGAAGATGGTGAAGATTGGTGCACTCCAATCCGAAAATACTTAGCAGACGGAACAACCCCCGTAGACACCTGGGAAGCTAGCCGATTAGTGAAGCAAGCTGCCAGATATACGCTGCTGGATGGCCAGCTCTATAAACGTGGATTCTCTCTACCCCTACTCAAATACCTAACTAAGAGGCAGGGGTCCGAAGTGTTAGAAGAAATTCACGAGGGAATTTGTGGGAGTCACGCTGGGGGGCAAGCATTGGCATATAAGACGATCAGACAGGGCTACTACTGGCCCACTCTTCGCAAGGATGCCATCAGCTTCGCTCGAAGGTGCCGAAAGTGCCAACTTTTCGCACCTAACATCCACTCCCCTGCCAACCAGCTTAAGTCGGTTTTCAGCCCATGGCCTTTCGCGAAATGGGGTATCGACTTGATCGGCCCATTTCCACCTGGTAGAGGCGGTGTAAAGTTCGTTGTTGTAGCAGTAGACTACTACACTAAGTGGGCTGAGGCCGAAGCTCTCACAACCATAACCCAAGAAAGGATGATCTGTTTCATTTGGAAAAACCTGATCTGTAGATTTGGACTCCCGCAGTCGGTCATCACTGATAATGGAAGGCAGTTCGACTGACAGAAGTTGAGGGACTTCTGCAGTTCATGGAACATCAAGAAGCACTACTCAACTCCATATCACCCCCAGTCGAACGGCCAAGTCGAGGCGGTAAATAAAATCCTGAAACACATATTGAAGCTCCGCCTCGAAGAAAAGAAGGGGAGCTGGGCAGACGAACTCCCGGAGGTCCTATGGTCCTATAGAACTTCCTATAGGGTCAGCACCGGGGAGACCCCGTTTGCCCTAGCCTTCGGGACTGAAGCCATAGTCCCGGTAGAAGTCCAGAACAAAACTTGGAAGGTGGTGGGATATGATGAAGAAAAGAATGATGAAGCCTTGGCAGTAGAAAAAGATCTGATCGAAGAGACCAGAGCTTCATCAGAAATGAAAAAAGCCACCTACAAGCGCAAAGCGGAAAAATATTACAACTCTCAGGTCCGAGACCGAAAGTTCAAGGTCGGAGACCTGATGTTGAAAAAGAAATTGATGGCCCCACCAGGTGTATTTGGTTCAAATTGGGAAGGACCATTCCGGGTCACTGCAGCCTGGCCGAACGGTACCTATGATCTAGAAGACGCAGAAGGCAAAGCTTCGTCATACACCTGGAGCTCGGCACATCTAAAAAAGTTCTACCAATAGACTAGAATTCTGTAATAGACTAGTCGAAGGTTGGCATCAGAAATGTAGATGGCAACCGATGTAAATTACGTTCCTGAAAAAAAAATTTCAGAAAAATTCCCAAGTGTTTGGACCTGCGTAGCTCCCTAACCAGGCGAGCTGCACTTGGTCGCCCACTACTCCTGGTAGCTCGCCAAACCTAGCTCGCCCACTTGCTCAAAAAATTTGCAATACGCAAGGACCAAGGTCCCAAACGTTGTAATTAAATAGCTCGAAGGCAAAGGTCAAAGTGCCCAAGGTCGCGAAGGTACCCTTCTTAAAGGGTTGCTAAGCACCTACTGCCACAAGTTAGAAAAATTCGCGAAAAAGACAGAAACGTCTAAGGCAAGGTTCATGAAACCCAATGGCCCAACGTGAATCAATCGAAGTGCAGTTCGCCGCCCTAAGTGGCCTAAGACGAACGATTCGCGGCCCTAAGTGGCATAAGACGAAGAATACGCACTCTCAAAACAGAGGTACAATTCGTAGTCGAAAGTGACGTAAAACGAACGATTCGCTTCTCAAAGTAGAATAAGACGAACAATTACGTACCAGGAAAATAAACAAGAACGAGCTATTTTAAGAAATTATAACGTAAAAGTGCAAAAAACATAAATGAAAAAAGTTGGACAAAAAATGCTCGACTTATATTCAAAAGGATACTTAAGAGATTTTCAAGCCAAAAATATACTTGAAAAAATCCTAAGTATGAGTAGTGGTGCTGGCCACAAAGGCCGACCAGCTAGCCGTCTTTGAATTACAAAAAGCTCCTTCTGGGCGAGCTGCACGTGCCCGGCGAGCTAAATCTACTTGGACAAAAAGTAAAGACTACAAAAATGGAGCTCCTTCTGGGCGAGCTCCGCAACCCGGCGACCTACTACAACTTGGAAAATGTAAACTAAGCTAAGAAAGCAGTAATAAAGGGGGCCTAAGACTCGGGGGCGACCTGGCGGATGGGCATGGCGAGCTCGGCATCAGGAGTGATATTCCCGGAGAGTCCGCTTGTGCCGAGCTCGCTAATGTTTATCATCGCGTCCCCGCAGACCTCTTGCATCTGCTCCATCGTCGGCGGGGCCTCACCTCCAGCATCCCCCTCTGCACCCTCAGTCTCTTGGGCGAGGTCGGCAGTCAAGACCTGCTTCGTCTGGATAATGTTGAATTTCAGACGAGCAGCGTCGAGATTGATCCCATAGCCCGCGAGGTCCCCAATGTTCAATTCCGTGCCGGGGGGATCGAGGACTTCTCTAGGCAGTCCTCAAACTCACTGACGAGGGCTTCCCACTCGCTGTCATTGTTAATCTGCGCCCATTGGAAGGAGCGAATTACCTCAGCAAAACAGAGCACGAAGCCCTTGTCAGTGGCCACCACCTCAGCGAGCTCAAGTGCCTCGGGCGTTATGGCAGTGTCGGAACGGCCCCTGAGCTCGGCGATCTCCAGGGCCTGAGTGGCAACCTCCTCCCGCAGCTTGCGACACTCCTCAGAATTCCCCCGGCTCTGATCCCGGAGGAGCCCTACCTCAACCCGGGTCAAGGCGAGCTCCTCCTCCCGAGCAGCGAGCGTCTGGCGAGCTGCTTCCAATTCGGCCTGTTGTTGGCAGAGGTCGGCCTGGAGTTTTTCTGCCTTCTTAATTGCAAGCCGCTCCGCCTCCAGCGAGACCTTCGCTTTGGACTCCGCCCTCGCGAGCTCCACAAGGGCCTTCTTCCGCTCATCGCCCACCTTAGTGAGCGCTTTATTCGTATCGTGGCGAGCTCTATCTGAGGTGGCGATATCATCGCTGACGAGCTGAGCCGCCTCCATCGCTGTGCAGGCGTAGTGCATCGCCAGCCTCGCCCTGTCAGCAGGCCTCTGCCTCTCGATCATCCTGAGCTCCGAGGCGGAGAGATATTTGGGGGCTCGGTAAAAACCCGGCGAGCTGCCCCATCAGGAAGGTCCCTCGATGAATTCAGGGCCCGGCACCGCTCGGCGATATGGAGAGGCTCAGGTCGCTGCGGGAACTCGGCGGGAGTGTACCTGCACATACTCAGATCAGTTAGCAAAAACCAAGGAGATTGCCAAGGCTTCCAACTCAAAAGAGGTCGCCCACTTACCCAAACCTATCGGGGTTGAGCCCGAGCAGGGTATCGTCCCGAATAGGGACCCCGTAGGGAGGCGGCGAGGGCGCACTCTGAGGAGTTGGAGGCGCTGGAGAAGGTCGAACAGTAAGAGCTCGCCCGGACCCCATTTGGCTTGATCCAGAGCCGCCCTCAGCCCTGGCTCGCTTGGCGAGGCGAGTTTCCTCTTCACTCACTCGCGAGCCATCTCCCCGGTGGAGAGCTCGCTTCGTCTGATGGGGCGGAGGTGGTTGGGCACCCCGTTCAGGACCTGAGCCTCAGCCCGCCCCTTTTTTGGCTCCGGCGACCTTCTCCTTTGTCGGGGGAGGTGCCGAGGTCTTCTGAGAGCTAGAGCCCCCAGCCTTCTCAGCGGCTTTGGCGAGCTCTAGTTTCTTGGTAGCGTCCAAGACCGCCCCCGAAGGGATGCTTTCCCTCCCCGGACGAGGCTTACCCATCTTCAGCTGCCGAGCTATGAAGTGATAAGCTTCGGGAACCTCAACGGGCGGGAGCTCGTCAATAGGACCTGCACCTGTACAACAAACAACCAAGTCAGTTCGGCGACCTTGACATACAAGACAGCCAGCTCTGGAAGCTCGATAATGGAAAGGCGCAAAACCTTGAGCGGCGAGGTGGTGTGGCAAGGTGATGAGACCGGTGAGCCGGCGGCAGTGGTGTTGACACAGATGTTCGATCTCACGGTCCTTTTTCTCCCGCAAGCAACACACCGTCCGCACAAACTCGAAACCTATCGAAACTGCCGGTCTCCCTGCGGCTCGACTTGTGGCGCTTCAAACCTGCAAAAAGATAGATTAGATCAGTAATCTAATCCGACGCACACACACTAAGGTACGCCACCTACAGCTCGCCTCCCCGTAGGTCTCGGGGGTAGGAATGCGCCCTCCGCGGCCATTGGAAGCTCGCCAATCCCCCCCGATGAAAAAGAACTGCTCTTTCCAATCCCGGACTTTGTTAGGGAGGTCGCCTAAAAATTTACCCCCCGGGCGAGCTTGAAAAGAGTAATATCCCTTCCCCTCCCTCGCTTGTCTGATCACGATGAAGAGCTCGTTAATCTCCGCCGTGCTCAGCCGGTTTTCATAACCCTCGAGGCCAAAGACAGTCAGGACGGCTAACAAATTGCTCCATGCATTCGGAGTGAGTTGGGTGATAGCGAGGCCCGTGTCCGCCAAAAATTGCCCAATTATGGGGTGGAGGGGAAGGGTGAGCCCTGCCTTCAGGGTGTGGTAATTCATGGCTGTGAGCCCAGCAGGGGGGAGGTCGGCTCGCTCTTTCTCCTCGGCAGGATACATAAAAATGTCCAGCGGGATGCGGAACCGCCTCCGAATATCCGGAAGGGCGAACTCGCTCATGATGCTCTCCACCCCGTTGGCCTTAAGATCAGACTTGCCAGCGGCTTTTCGAATCGGAGCTCGCCGGGGTTAGGGGAAGCTCGCCCCATGAGTCCTCACATATTCGCCCCAGTCGAACTCATTTACGACCTCGGCGGAGACTTGATATTGGGAGCTTGGGGAAGGGAAAGTCGATAAAATGGAGGTATTCGTAAGTGACCTCCATCCCCGTATCCTCATCGACCTCTTCGTCGACCTCACGGGCCAGCTCGCCAGCAAGGCCGCCGGCCCCAACCTCGGTGACCTCCTCCTGGGCCTCTTCAATGGGAGTCGCTGCTCCCGCGCGAGCTCGCTCTGAGTAATCCCAGAGTTCGCGGAGGGGTGATTCCTCACCAGAACTAGTAGCTTGCTCGCTGGAGTCAGAGCGAACTGACCCCAAGAGCTCGCTACTGTCTGGGGAGGTTTCGGAGCTCGCCCTAGAGCTCGAGGAGAGGACCACAGGTGTTACTCGGGGGGTTTGGAAGGTCATCGGTCATTTGTCCTTTGCCCAGGTCACGACGCGGGGGGTATGGCTCGAGGAGTTCTCAGACATAATGAAGGCGTTCGAAAATGTAGAACAAGGAAAGAGAAAGAGGAAAAATCCGGGTCTCTACCTTGGCAGGCACGTCTAGAGCAGAGGATTGATCGCCAGAAATGCGCTCTGAGAAATGAAGGAAGCAAAGTGAGAAAATTCTTCGTTTTCGCCTATTTATAGGCGCGGGGCACAAGCTTGAAATTCCCGAAAGACCAGGGGCCTTTTTGCAAGGAATTTAAAAAGTTATCATTATTATGGGCGGGAATCGAGACGCCAAGAGACTTGCGTGACGCTTGGGATCCCGCATCGTGTCGGCCGAGGCGACCTCCGAGACGCAGCTCGCCTACTAGCTCGGCGCCCCCGGAAATAGTTCGCCAGACCTCAAGTTCTCCAGTTCGCCCACACATTGGACAAAGTCATGATGCACGCGAGCTGGGGGGGCAAATGTTGATATGGCGAACTAATACGTCGGTTTCAGAAATAATCCCCAAGGTTTGCCAGGTCGCCAGAGCCCATCCGAGCTGGAGAAGGTCCAGAGATCGCCCGTCTGTGGGTACACCAGAGCTCGCCCGATACCCCGAAATCTGGTCAAGGCTCGAGAGCTCGCCCAACCTACCGGAGCTCGCTGTGAGCTCGCTCATAAGCTCACTCGTTAGTCAATAGGACCCTGATGGAGCGCTCTTTTTCCCTCCGTCCGGTTTGTCCACAAGGGTGGTTTACAACGAGGTTTTTAATGAGGCCCATCTAGTCTAAGGCATAGTAGTAGGACGAGGCGTGGTAGGGGAAGCGGTGTGAGAGATCGAGACGAGGGTAAGGAACTCTCGTCAACACCGGAAGCCACATAGGCTCGTAAGGTGCCGTCTCACACTCGCACACCTATAAATAAGACCTCTCTTGTACTATTCACACAATTTTCTCACAATTCTGAAAATTAATACAACCCCTACTGCAATATTTCTCTCTCTAAACTCTTTACTCTCCTTTCTCATATTACATCCAAGAACACAAATTCTTGGATTATTGTTTGATGGAATTAACATGTTATAATTAGCCACATAACAAACACGGTTAGCAAATTCTATCAACAATTACTATATATGTATCTCCACTCCCATTACCATTGAAGAATTTCATACTAAGCGCCCCATGAGTTCTTTAGTTAGATTAGCTCCACCAAACTAATTAGCATATTTCTTTGCAAGAGGTGAAGATGTCGAGGTAAACTCATATCTTTTTAATATTATTTAAGGTTTATATATATACTATTTGAAGTTAAATATAATTGTATCATGATATTGGGTGATTTACATATAGGTTCAAAATAGTCACTATATTTACAAATATATGTTGTGCAGAAAAAAAATATGCTTCTATGCAAATATTTTTGAACTTATTTGTAAATATAGTGATTTTCTGGAACCTATATGTAAATCATCTCATGGTTGGTATTATGACTCTCTCAATCCCACAGGAATTTGCACACTTTTCTTATTTGGACGTCCCACACAAATTTACACACTAATAAAAAATGAAGCATTGATTTACGTGCACACTCACAAACCTATACACATATTTACCCATATATCACTTCTTTATATATAAAACACATTTATCTTAAAAAATGTGTCGTCCCGTAGGGTGCAAATTCCTATTGGACGGAGGGAGTAGTTAGTCACAACAATATCATTAATTTGATAAGAATTATGGAAATATTGAGTATCTCATGATACCTTTCAATTAGTTAAAAGTTGAATTAAGATGGAAGTTATGAGTTATATAGGATTTCGTATAATAGCTAAGGTTTGATTTGTTTTGTTTATTGATTTACAATTTTTATTTGGTTGATTACCTTTATGTGCATGATTAGAGTTAATTTGCATTAAAAGTTATGTTTTATAGTATTCAGTTGGTTGCCAATTCTTAAAAGAAATGGATCATTTCGCAAATAGGTAAAGATATTTAGCCTTAGATATATCAATTGGTTGTAAATATTTCTTGGTTACTTCAAAGAATTATAAGTAGGAAAACTATACGTAAATAAAATATGAGTCTGTTGCTTAATTTAATTAGGTAATAATTTGAAATGATATTTAAAGTTAATATTTTTTTAGATTTAGAGGCGGAATGTGATAAGCTGATCTATCAATGTTTTATGGACTCGAGGTAAGTAGAAATTCATTTGCAACTATAATGCATAAATATATTATTTTGTGAATAATTTATGTTCGAGAGATAATATGTAAATTTAAGTGGATTGCAATATGTAATTTATATTATGTGATTATATGAATTGCATCAGCAAGCTTTATATTTGATGTGAATGAGTCTGTGAGCTATATGTCATGTTAAATGAGTCTGTGAAGTCTATGTGATGGGGAATGAGCCTATGAACTCTATTTGTGGTATTGAGGGAGTCGGTGAGCTTCATAATTGATATGAGTTGACTTTGTGAGTTCAATGATATTTGAATATTGTTGAATAAGTTGCATTGCATTAAACATGCATATCATAAATTGAAATGAAATTAATTGGTTTTAAAAGTTTGGCCACTAATCATATACCGAGGGCGGAAGGGCGACCTGGGAAGGAACGGCCTAGAAAAACCTAGCGTGGACTACCTGGTGTGGGCCAACGTCTTATTTGATTATTATGTGATTTGGGTGTTTCCCTATGGGGACTTCCTACGCGGACAGAGGGTCATGTTTGGTGATAGACTTTGTTGGTTGCTGGAGGGTATATCTTTGGATTCACTGATATGGGTCGGTGTGGTGGGATGACTTCTTGGTGGACATCAGGGCGTATGCGAGATCCAAACCCTGATGGGCCACAAGAGGATGAGTCCCACATCGATATCATTATTGTCCACTTTGTTGATAGAATTTATTAACCGTGTTTGTTATGTGGCTAGTTGCGTCGGATTAATTCTACCAAACAATAATCGAAGGGTTAAATGTTCTTGGATGATATAGAGAGAGAAAATGGGAAGCTTAGAGAGAGAAAGTAAAGTATAGGAAATGTATTCGTTCCTGTAATAGTTACAAGAGAGGTCTTATTTATAGATAGGCGAGTGTGAGACGGCACCTTACGAGCCTATATGGCTTCCAGTGTTGACGAGGGTTCCTTACCCTCGCCTTGGTCCCTCACACTGCTTCCTATGTCGTGCCTCGTCCTACTACTATGCCTTAGACTAGATGAGCCTCATTAAAAACCTCGTCGTAAACCACCCTTGTGGATAAACCGGACGGAGGGAAAAAGAGTGCAACCAACGAGGTCCTACGGGCTACGGGACGAGCTCCTGGGCGAGCTCTTGGGCGAGCTCCTGTGTTTTTGTGCCCCCATGATCATACGGTAATGAGTGATGCTCGAGACCTCGGCGAGCTCCCTCGCCGACCTCTCTTCCCGGGTAAGGCCAAGCGTCCAGGCGAGCTTCCTCTTCAGCAAGTAGGCTGAGGTCGGCACCCTGACTCTCGGGGGCATCTTGGCGACCTTCCCACCTTCGGACTAGGCAACCCCTTAATTAATCTCTGGTAGCTCGCCCATCAACATTTGCCCCCCAGCTCGCCTTCATCATGATTTAATCAATGTGTGGGCGAGCTGATCAGCGAGGTTAAGGGCAAGCTGATCAGCGAGGTTAAGGGCGAGCTTTGGCGAGACGGTACGTGGGCCGGCATCAGCGGGATACGAGGCATCGTGCACGCCTTTTTGGGCGTTGTTTCCCGCGCCAATTATGTCAACTTTTCAAATTCTTTGCACATTGACCCCTGGTCTTTTGGGAAATTCGAGCTCGCCCCCGTGTCTATAAATACGAGGAAACTTCCTTATTCCTCACTTTTGCGCTTCCAGCTTTCCGAGTAATTTTTCGGCGAACGGTCCTCTTGCTTTCGGCGATTCTTCGGGCGTTCCTCCAGGTAGATTACTCGTTTTCCTTCCCTTTCTTCTTTTCTTCTCGGATTTTCGGCCACATACCCGAGCATTCCGGCGATTGTCGGGCCAACCTTAAGCTTTTGGACTTGAAAACTGAACACCCCCGACAACCAATTCACCATGTCTGAACATTCTTCAAGTCGGATCACCTCGATCCGTAACTCGGGGAAGAAACCCATGACTGACGACCGGCCAATCCCCTAAGTGACCCTTGTGATGATTTCATCGGGTTCCGGGGCGAGCTCTGTAGCTCGCCTGAGTAGTCGCAAACTCCTGGGTGAGGTTCGCACCGACTCCAGCGAGTAAGCTACTAATTCTGGCGAGCAGGCCGAACTCCGTGAGCTCGGGGAGCAATTCGGGCGAACTACCGGGGGGGCCGCTGCCCCGGACGAGATGGAGGTCACCGGTGCTCAGGAAGAGGTCGTCGAGACCGGCGACCAAGCTAGCGAGCTGGCTCGCGAGATTGACGAGGAGGTCGGCAATGATGTGGGGATGGAGGTTACTTATGAGTACCTCCGGTTCATTAATTTTCCATTCCCTAAACTCCCTGAGTACCAAGTCCCTGCCGACGTCGTCCATGATTTCGGATGGAGGGAGTATGTGGCGACCCATGCGGCGAGCTTCCCTCTGCCTCAGCGAGCTTCTCGCAAGGCTGCTGGCAAGTCTGACCTCAAGGCGACCGAGGTGGAGAGCATTATCAGTGAGTTCGCCTTGCCCAAGATTCGAAATATGTTCCGCATCCCTTTGGACATCTTCATGTATGCCCCCAAGGATAAGGAGCGTGTCGATCTCCCTCCTGCCGGACTCATCGCCATCAACTTTGATACCCTGAAGGCCGGGCTCACCTTGCCCCTGCACCCCATCATTGGGCAATTCCTGATGGATACAAACCTCGCCATAACACAGCTAGCCCCTAAAGCATGGAGCAGCTTGTTGGCGGCGTTGACCATCTTTGGTCTTGAGGGTTATGAGAATCGGTTGAGCACGGCGGAGATCAACGAGCTGTTCAATGTGATCCGGCAGGTGAGGGAAGGGAAGGGATACTACTCCCTCCAAGCTCGCCCGATGGAAAAGTTCCTGGGGGACCTTCCCAACAAGGTTCGGGACTGGAAATAATGGTTTTTCTTCATTGGCGAGCTTCGAATGGACGTGGAGGGCGTATCCGTACTCCCGAGGAATATAGGGAGGCCATCAGTAGGTGGCGTGCTTCGGTGTGTGTGCGTTGGATTAGATTTACTAATCTAATCTACCATTTTTGCAGGTTTGAAGCGTCATAGGTCGAGCCGGGGGAAGCCGAGATTTCAGTCGGCTTTGAGTTCGTGCGGACTGTTTGCTGCTTGCGAGAGAAGAAAGATCGCGAGATCAAGCATTTGTGCCAGCATCACTGTCGCAGGCTCGCCGGCCTCATTACCTCGCCTCACCACCTCGCTGCTCAAGGTTCTAACCCTTGAAATTTCAGAGTTTTAGTAGCTCGCCTCATTGTAAGTGGGGCTCGCTAGGTTGCTAACCCCCTATCTCTATTTTGCAGGTGCGGGTCCTGTTGCCGACCTTCCCCCCATAGACGTCCCCGAGGCCTATCACTTCTTAGCTTGCCAGCTAAAGATGGGCAAACCTCGCCCGGGCAGAGAAGGTATCCCGTCTGGGGCGGTGCTGGATGCGACCAGGAAGGTGGAGGTCGCCAAAGTCGCAGACAAAGCCGGGGGTTCCGGCTCGCAGAAGACCTCGGCACCTCCCCCTACCAAAGAGAAGGTCGCCCCCACCAAGAAAGGTTCGGGGTGAGGTTCCGGACTTGAACGGGGTTCTCAACCCCCGCCTCATCAAACCAAACGAGCTCTCCATCGAGGGGATGGCTCCAGGGTGAGTGAGGATGAAGCTCGCTCTAACAAGCGGTCCCGGGTTGGTCTTCGGGACGACGACTTCGAACACAGCGACCAAGGTGGCTCCGGGTCGACTCATGGAGGGTCAGGGCGAGCTCTTGTGTCTCATTCTACCCCTGCGCCTCCAACTCCTCAGAGCGCGCCCCCGCCGTATCCTTACGGGGTCCCTATTCGGGACGACACCCTTCTTGGGCTCAACCCTGATAGGTTCGGGTAAGAGGGCGAGATCCTTCTTGAAGTTGGAAGCCATTTGATTACCTTTACAATTTTCCAAAGATTTTTGCTAACTCTTCGAACGTTCGCAGGTATGTTCCTGCCGAGCTCCCGCAACGGCCCGAGTCCCTCCACACCGCCGAGAGGTGTAAGGCCTTGACCTCGCCGAGGGATCTTCCTGAGGGGGCAGCTCGCCGAATCTTCACTGAAGCCCCCAAATATCTCTCTGCCTCAGAGCTCGCAATGATCGAGAGGCAGAAGCCCGCCGACAAGGCGAGGTTGGCGATGCACTATGCCTGTGCAGCTATGGCGGCCGCCCAGCTTGTCACTGATGAAGTCACCGCCGCTGACAAAGCTCGCAACGATGCGAAGAAGCTGCTCAACAAGGTTGGGGACGAGCGGAAGAAGGCTGTCGAAGAGCTCGCCGGGATGGAGGCTAAGGTGAAAGCCTCGCTGGAGACGGAACAAATTGCCATAAAAAAGATGGAAAAATTTCAAGCCGACTTCCACCGTCAGCAGGCCGAGCTCGAGCAAGCTTGCCAGAAGCTCACCTCCCGGGAAGAGGAGCTCACCCGGGCCCGGGATGAAATGAAAATTCTCCGAGAGCAAAACCAGGGGAGCTCGGAGGAGTGTACAAAGCTCCGTGCAGAGGTCGCCGAGCTCAGGAGCCGCTCCGATGCCACCATCACGCCGGAGGAGTTGGAGCTCGCCAAGGTGGTCGCCACCGACCAGGGCTACGTCCTCTGCTTCGCCGAGGTTATCCGCTCCTTCCAATGGGCGCGGATAAACAATGAGAGCAAGTGGAAGGCCTTGGTGAGCGAGTTCGATGATTGCCTGTCTAAGGCCAAGATTCCCCCCGGCACGGAGCTAAACATAGGGGACCTCGCCGGCTATGGGATCAACCTCGATTCTGCTCGTCAAAAATTCAACATCATCCAAACGCACGAGGTCCTAACTGCCGAGGTCGCCCAAGATGCTGAGGGCGAGGTTCGGACCCCACCCAGCATGGAGCAGATGCAGGAAGCTCTTGGGGATACAATGCTCAACATCAGCGAGCTCGACACCAGTGGGCTCACTGGGAACATCACTTCGGATGTCGAGCTCGCCCTCCCGACTGGTCAGGTCGCCGCTCACTCCGCCGAGGTTCCCCCCGATGCCCCCGCAGCTCCGAAGACTTGAGCTTTTTCCTGTTTCCTCAGATTAGTTTTTTATTTTTTCAAGTTGTAGTAGTTCGTTGGGTTACGGAGCTCGCCCAGAAGGAGCTCCATTTTTGTAGCTTTTTGTTTTTGGGTAAGTAATTAGAGCTCGCCGAGCTTTGTATAGCTCGCCCAGAAGGAGCATACTTTTGTACTTCAAAGATGGCTAGATGGTCGGCCTCTGTGGCCAGCACCACTTCGAACACTTAGGAATTTTCAAGTGTTTTTGTCTTGAAAATTTCCTAAGTGTCTTTTTGAATAGAAATTGAGCCATTTTTTGTCCAACTCTTCATACTTTCATTTTTGCGCTCTACTTTATAATTTGTCTTAGCTCGTTCTTATTTATCTCTCGGGTACTTAATTGTTCGTCTTACTCTACTTCGAGAAGCGAATCGTTCGTTTTACTTCACTTAAGACTACGAATTGTACCTCCATTTTAATGGTGCACATTCTTCATCTTATACCACTTAGGGCCACGAATCGCTCGTCTTAAACCACTTAGGGTAGCGAGTTGCACTCCGTTTAATTCAAGTTGGGCGATCGGGTTTCATGAACCTTGCCTTAGACGTTTTTCATCTTTTTCACAAATTTTTCTAACTTGTGGCAGTAGGTGTTTGGCAACCCTTTAAGAAGGGTACCTTCGCTACCTTGGGCACTTTGGCCTTTGCCTTCGAGCATTTTAATTACAACGTTTGGGACCTTGGTCCTTGTGCATTGCGGAGTTTTTCGGTACTTGGCGAGCCGAGGCTGGCGAACTTTCTTGAGTAGTGGGCGACCTGGGGTAGCTCGCCTAGTTGGGGAGCTACGCAGGTCCGGACACTTGGCAAATTTTCTGATCTCAACAAATTTTCCAACTTTTCATAGAAACGTAATTTACATCTGTTGCTATCAATACTTTTGATGATAACCTTCGACTAGTCTATTACAGGATTCTAGTCTATTGAGAGAACTTTTTCAGATGCGGCGCACTCCAGGTGTATGATGAGGCTTTGCCTTCTGCGTCTTCGAGGTCATAAGTGCCGTTCTGCCAGGCTGCAGTGACTCGGAATGGTCCTTCCCAGTTTGACCCGAATACACCAGGTGGGGCCATCAACTTCTTTTTTAGGATTAGGTCTCCGACCTTGAACTTTCGGTCGCGGACCTGGGAGTTGTAGTACTTTTCTGCTCTACGCTTGTAGGTGGCGTTCTTCATTTCTGACGAAGCTCTGGTCTCTTTGATCAGATCTTTCTCTACTGCCAAGGCTTCGTCATTCTTTTCTTCGTCATATCCCACCACCTTCCAAGTCTTGTTCTGAACTTCAACGGGTACCACCGCTTCAGTTCCGAAGGCTAAAGCGAACGGAGTCTCTCCGGTGCTGGCCCGGTATGATGTTCTGTAAGACCATAGGACCTCCAGGAGTTCGTCCATCTAGCTCCCTTTCTTTTCTTCGAGGCGGAGCTTCAATATGTGTTTCAGGATTTTGTTCACCACCTCGACCTGCCGTTCGACTGTGGATGGTACGGAGTTGAGTAGTGTTTCTTGATGTTCCACGAACTGCAGAAGTCTCTCAACTTTTGACCGTCGAACTGCTTTCCATTATCTGTGATGATCGACTGCGGAAGTCCGAATCGGCAGATTAGGCTCTTCCATATGAAGCTGATCATCATTTCCTGTGTTATTGTTGTGAGAGCTTCGGCCTCAGCCCACTTAGTGTAGTAGTCCACTGCTACAACAACAAACTTCACACCGCCTCTACCAGATGGAAATGGGCCGATCAAGTCGATACCCCATTTCGCGAAAGGCCATGGGCTGAAAACCGACTTCAGTTGGTTGGCTGGGGAGTGGATATTAGGTGCGAAAAGTTGACACTTTCGGCACCTTCGTGCGAAGCTGATGGCATCCTTGCGAAGAGTGGGCCAATAGTACCTCTGTCTGATCGTCTTGTATGCCAATGCTTGCCCCCCAGCGTGACTCCCACAAATTCCTTCGTGGATTTCTTCTAACACTTCGGACCCCTATTTTTTAGTTAGGCACTTGAGCAGGGGTAGAGAGAATCCACGTTTGTAGAGTTGGCCATCCAGCAGCGTATATCTGGCAGCTTGCTTTACTAGCCGGCTAGCTTCCCAGGCATCCAAGGGGGTTGTCCCGTCTTTTAAGTATTTTTAGATTGGAGTGCACCAATCTTCAACATCTTCACTGTCCTCCTGCCCCCCCCCACTCGAGGTCTGATTTATTTTGTAATCGGACGTCGAGGGGTTTTTCAGCGTGGTTATTACAACCTCCGTGAATTCGGCCTCGCCGTCACTGGTAACTAGTTGGGCTAAGGCATCTGCTTGTGTGTTTTCTAGCCGTGGTATCTGACTGATGTAGACCTGCGTGAACATCGAAATTAGATGCGCGGCTATCTTCTGGTAGGTCATCATCTGCGGGTCTTTTGCCTCATATTCCCCCCGGACTTGGGATATTATTAGCTGGGAATCTCCGAAAACTTGAAGATTGGTTGCCCCCACAGCTAATGATAGCCTAAGTCCTGCTATCAACGCTTCATACTCCGCCTCGTTGTTGGTTGCTAGAAAGTCGAACCGGATTGTGGAGGTGAAGACTTGTCTGTCCGGGCTGATCAGGACTACGCCGGCGCCTGCTGCTACGCTGGTTGATGATCTGTCAACGTAGAGATGCCACGGAGCTATACGTCCCCTCGTCGGATGTTGTGGGAAAGTTAGCTCGACAATGAAGTCGGCAAGTGCTTGTCCCTTGATCGTTGTTCGGGGTGCGTAGGTTATACCGTATTGGCTGATCTCTAGTGACCATTTCAGCAGGCGTCCGGTGGTGTCTGGGCACTGTAGTATTTGACTTAGTGGGAACGTCGTCAGCATTTCTACTGGGTGGTCAAAGAAGTAAGGCCTCAATTTTCTAACACTCATCACCAGTGCATAAGCCAGCTTCTCTGTTGGGGTGTATCGCAACTCAGCTTCGTGTAAGATTTTGCTTACATAGTACACTGGTAGGTGTGTCTTCGCCTCTTCTCAGACCAGGATGGAGCTGATGGCCACCTCCGACGCGGATAGGTATAGATACAGCTTCTCTCCAGGTATCGGCTTTGACATGACCTGCGTATCTGCCAGGTATATTTTGATGTCTTTGAAGGCTCGTTGGCATTCACTTTTCCATACGAAGTAGTTTTTGAGGTGGAGCTTGTTAGCTTTGGTCGCCACTTTGTACCTCCGTGTGTTTGCCTTAATTGCCTCGAAGAACGGACGATTTCGGTCACCGGACCTGGAGATGAATCTGTTCAGAGCTGCCATGCACCCAGTCAGTCTTTGGATTTTCTGGAAGGAATCGGGCACACCCATCTCGATTATACATTGGACCTGCGTTGGGTTGACCTCAATTCCGCGTTGGCTAACTAGGTGTCCCAGGAACTTTCCAGAGTGTACACCGAAGCTGGTCTTCTTGGGGTTTAATTTCATGTTGTAGTGGCTCAGTATGTCGAAGGTCTGTTTTAGGTGGTCTAGGTGGTCCTTCTTTCTCAGACTCTTGACAACTATGTCATCTACGTACACCTCCATGGACTCGCCAATGTATTGGTCGAACATTTTATTCACCAACCTTTGGTAGGTTTCTCCGGCGTTGATGAGTCCGAACGGCATCCTTTCCCAGCAGTACATGTTTTTGTTGGTGTAGAATGTCGTATGTTCCTGGTCATCTGGGTGCAGAGCTATCTGGTGATAGCCTGCAAAAGCATCCATGAATGTCATCATCTCATGGCCTGCGGTGCTATCTACCAGCTGATCGATGTGAGGCAGTGGGAAGTTGTCCTTCGGGCATGCTTTGTTCAGGTCCGTGAAATCGATGCATAGCCTCCACGTCCAGTTGTGTTTCTTTACCAGGACGGGGTTTGTGACCCACTGCGGACACAAAGCCTCCTTGATCAGTTTGTTGTCTAACAACTTCCCCACCTCAACGGTTAGAGCTGCGTACTTATCTGGCCCATACTTCCTTCGCTTTTGACGGACGGGTCTCCTCGTCGGATCTATGTTAAGTCTGTGGCAAACATGTTCCAACGGGATTCCAGTCATGTCTTCGTGGGACCAGGCGAATACATCCAGGTTGGACATCAAAAACAGCTCCATCCTTGACCGGTACGGTTCAGGTAACTCAGAACCAATGAAAAGTTCTAAGTCCCTTTCCGGGTCCACCGGTAGTGCTGTCAGTTCTTCCATGGGGGTGGCTTTTCTCTTTGACTTTTCCACCTGGGGTCGTTGATGAACTCGTCCCACTCCTCTTGTGACATCGGCGCAGGCTCATGACCTATGCGCGGTTCGAGGTCATTGGGTTGGCTTCCAGCTTGGGCGGGTTCATCAACTGTCAGTACCTCCGATGGTTTATCAACCTGGGATAGTGCGGTGACCTGGGGAGTTGGGTCAACGTCCATTGGTGTTGGCTCTTGACCTCCCGCAGGTCCTCCATCTTGGGCTTCATCAACCACCTCCATGGGAGCAGGTTGATGTTCCTGCACAGGTCCCGACACTTGCGCAGGTCCTAACACTCGGGTCTCCTTCAATCCCTCCATTGGTGCCGGTTGTGTGTCCCGCACAAGTCCTGTGCCTTGGTCTATCTCCGACAGATCACCTACCTCTATCATCTCAGTTTCGACCGAGATGACGTCTAGGATGTTTGGCTCGTCTGCTGGAATCTGTACACCCTCTTCAAGGATGTGGACCTGCGTAACAGATTTTTTGACCCGACCATCTTTAATTTGGAGTAAACATTCTCGGGCCTTTTTCTGGTCACCCTTTATAGTTCCGGCACCTTTTGGGGTTGGGAATTTCAAACAGTAGTAGTAGGTCGAACACGCTACTTTGAATTCATTAATAAACGGGCGGCCAAGGAACCCGTTGTAGGAGTACTGCTGGTCGATAACTAGGAAATCTATGAGCCTAGTCAGCCTCCTTTCGGGGTCCTCAGCCGATACAAGCTGGACGCTCAACCTGATACTGCCTAGGGGGACGGTTACAGCTTCTCCGAACCCTACTATTCTAGCATTGCTAGGTTCTAGATACGACTCAAAATCACCTAAGGCATCTAAGGTGGATTTGAAGAGAATGTTGGTGAATGCGCCGGTGTCCACAAGTAGTCTGTGAACTCGGACGTTCATGATGTTGGCGGTTATCACCAACGAGTCGTTGTGGGGCGTCAGTATCCCCTCTAGGTCCGCTGAGGAAAATATCAGCTCATCAGTAAGCTGTGCGACGGACCTGGGGCCGGAGCTGCCTTCCTGGACCTGGTTTATGGCCCGAATTTCGGCCTTCCTTTTTCTTTTGGACATGGAGGATCCCCCGTCCTAGAGACCTCCGGCAGTCCCGATTTCCTCCTCGAGAACCAAGAGTTCTCGGGTGGGCTCCATGTTTTGCTGAGGCTGGGGAGGTGCCCTCCGTCTGTTTTGGGGACCAGGTTGGTCCGCTTCCTCATCCTCATCATCGGAGGTAGCTCTCCTCTCGAACCTTGGCCTCTTAGCTGGGGCCTTCTTCACGAACTCAATCAGCTTCCCATCCTCATAAAATTTCCAGAGTTGTTTGAGGAGGTCCCGACATTCGCTAGTGAAGTGGCCGATGGCCTGGTGGTAGGCACAAAATTTGTTGGGGTTGAGCTTCGTGCGGTCCTGGCGGATCCTTCTGGGCTCCTCTAGCATGGCCTTGCCCTTGACCGCAGTGAAGATCTGGTCGACGGAGACGGTTAGGACCTGGTTGAGCTTTTCTTTGAGCTTGTCCCCGTCGCCAAAAGCTTTCAAATTTTGGGGAGCTTTGTAGGTGCCCCCGGACTTCTTCCCATACTGCCTCCTCTCTTCAGAGGCACCTCCTTCTGGAGAGCTTCCTGCATGGCCGCGAACACCCCCGCCTTGCGGCAGAATTCGGTGTAAGTTTTTGGACATGCGAGATGCATTTCCTTCCAGAGGTCGGTATCTTTTCTGAGGCCGGCCATCGCTGTAACGACTTTGGTGTCTTTGCTGACCGATTCGCCTTCCAACAGTATCTTGTCGAACCTCTCCAGGTACTGCTAGTCGGTCTCACTCTCGCCTTGGTGGATGTTGGCGAGACGGTGTTTCTGGGTAAGGTAACCCGGAGAAGTGGGCCAAGAACTCCCGCGAGAGTTGGCCAAATGAGCAGATTGACCCCAGGGCGAGTGATGAGAACCAGCGGTGGGCTCGGTCCCCTAGGGTCAGCGGGAAGTTCCGATATTGGGTAGAGTCGGTGACGCCCACTGAAATCATAAAGTTCGCGTACTTGGCCAGGTGGACTTTCGGGTCGGATTCGCCCTTGTACGCGGACATCAACGGAAATTGTATTTTTTTCTGGACCGGTGCTCGGAGGATGGCAGGTGCCAATGGGGAGGTGGGGAGAGTCGTGGCGTCAGGTCCGCCAAACTTGGCCGCTACTTGTAGCATTTCGACAGCGCCTTTTTCAGCGAGGCCATCTCGTCATCGCGGGTCACCTCCGGCGGAGGTTGTTCGAAGGTCGTGCGTCTCGTGGACGCACGTCCCCGAGGTGCCTCACTCTGGGGTGACCTCTCAGTGACGGGCTGGAATTGGCATCCGCCATGGGGGCCCAACCTGTCAGTGGCGGGCCTTCTCAATCGTTCATGGGCGGACCTGCGCGGCTGCAGGTCCGAGTCTCCCCCGTGGGACGTGACCGGGGCGGCTGTTCATTCATTTTCTCCGCACCTGGTTCCCAGTCTGCCTTGGAGGACCTCCCTCCTCGTTGATTGGTGGGTGTCGGACGCCTCGGTGTATGCCGAAGCTCGCCCGGTGTATAAGGCGGGCTCCTCCACCACCTTGGCTTTTCCGGCCCATTCTCGATGTTGGTGGGCTTGGGCCGAGCTCGCCTTCTGCTCGGTGGGGAGAGTGTTGTACTTCCCCCGGTTTTGGGTGCCCTGAGTGGGCCTCGCCTGCTCCCGGGTCTCGGCTGGAGCTCGCCTGGGTACTAGGGCGAGCTCGTCGTTCTGCCTCTGCTGCAACCTCTGCAAGGTTGCAATGGTGCGCTGGAGCTCGTCGGGGTTGCTGGCCAGGTCCCTCAGGGCAGGGCTCAAGTCTTCCTGGGTCACTACAACTCGCGGAGGCCGCGGAGCTGCAGGGCTTTTCTGGGGAGGTCGGTGCGAGGTCTCCACCACCTGGCGCGAGGTCTCCATCTCGGCCTGGTCCTGGTCGCCCCCCTTCGACTTTTCGGCAGTTGCGAAGGTCTGTCCCTTAGCCATTTTTGGGTTTTGGAGGGGGTAACTTGCAGCAGGTCGCCGAGGTAGCTGGGGTAGGTCACCGAGCTCGCCGAGGTTGTGGTCTCCGGCCAGGTTGGTTTTTGTTCGAGTTTTCGTCTAGCCTCGCGTGAGATGAATTATCCAAAATTCGGTTTATTCGTGTACACGCGCGCGTTTGAAAACTTTTTCCGGGCAGAATTTGGGAGATCCGAAAATTTAGATTTTCGTCCGGAAATCTGGGTTTTCATTCGAAGGAATGAATATGTGTGTGTATCTTCAAGTGTTCTTGAGTTTTATCAAGAACACCTTCAAATCTTAAAATCTTCAAACAAACCCTAACTTTTTGTTTTTGAAAAATTTTAATTTTTCAGATTCACGGCCCTCCTTCTAGCTCCAAATTGTTGATAGAATTTATTAACCGTGTTTGTTATGTGGCTAGTTGCGTCGGATTAATTCTACCAAACAATAATCGAAGGGTTAAATGTTCTTGGATGATATAGAGAGAGAAAATAGGAAGCTTAGAGAGAGAAAGTAAAGTATAGGAAATGTATTCATTCCTGTAATAGTTACAAGAGAGGTCTTATTTATAGATAGGCGAGTGTGAGACGGCACCTTACGAGCCTATATGGCTTCCGGTGTTGACGAGGGTTCCTTACCCTCGCCTTGGTCCCTCACACTTCTTCCTATGTCGTGCCTCGTCCTACTACTATGTCTTAGACTAGATGAGCCTCATTAAAAACCTCGCTGTAAATAAATCGGACGGAGGGAAAAAGAGTGCAACCATCGAGGTCCTACGGGCTACGGGGCGAGCTCCTGGCCTGTGTCTTTGTGCCCCCAGGATCATACGGTAATGAGTGATGCTCGAGACCTCGGCAAGCTCCCTCGCTGACCTCTCTTCCCAGGTAAGGCCAAGCGTCCAGACGAGCTTCCTCTTCAGTAAGTAGGCTGAGGTCGGCACCCTGACTCTCGGGGGCACCTTGGCGACCTTCCCACCTTCGGACTAGGCAACCCCTTAATTAATCTCTGGTAGCTCGCCCATCAACACACTTGATTATGTATATATTGAGCTATTTCCGATGTATGACAGTGTGTCTAGGGGCCCTGACGAGTATTTCATAAATAAATTGATGATTTCAAAAGAGAGTGCATGATGAGGTTTTCAAAAGAATCACATTATCATGCATAATTTCTGCTTACTGAGATTTATAAATTTCATCTAGTTTATGCATTGTAGGTATACTTGATGATCTGTCACATTGTGGTTTTACTGGACATGTTGTGGAGCTCCTAAAGGTTTTGAGTGGTTGTGTACATAGACGACGATCTGTTGGACTGTACCGTAAACTTGTAGTGTGTCATTGTGTGATGTGTTGTATAGTATGTCATGAGTTCTTCTTATTTTGTTTTGAAGTGTTAAAAGAATTATCTTTCCACTAAATATTAAAAAAAAAAATTGCACGTGCGTACGAGTCATTTCCAGTAAAAGTATTTTTTTTTATAAGTTTCATAGTGAGTTGGGGTCGTGTCAATTTGATCCATGGGGATATTAGAATTAAATTATCCTGATACTAAAAATTATTACATGATATAAGGACAATTATGACATTAATACATATATCATTTAATATCCTTGTCTAAACATAAAATTAAATTAGATGATAGTCCTACTTTTTTCTTAAATCTTACAATCCAAACATAAATTCTATTCTAAATAATTCAATCTCAATATTACAATCCAATCTAATTTTACCTCAACTCATCAACAACACACATTACAACTTTTATAAATATCTTTAGATTACAATTGATTCCTAAAAATTTTCAAATACACATAGCAAAATTACAAAATAAAACATCACTACAAAGAGATGTCGTCAGAATCACACTAATTCTTTATTTTTTTGAGCGACCAAACTCAATATTTTGATTTATACGAAAAAACTAAAAAGTTAGATAATGACAGATAAATATAATAATACTATGACGAAAAGAACCAGAGAGAGAAAAAAGAAATCCACACGCAGAACAGAAATGAAAAGTTTCCTTGGTTCTTCCACACTTTTATCCCCATAATCATTCAGCTCAACTTTCCCCAAATTTTCCTAGGGTTTCTACCTTTCTCCATTCACTGGGAGACGCTACTTCACCCTAATTTTACACTTGTTTCCGATGCTGATCTCTTACCACTGAATTCGCTTTCATTTATGACCAGTGATCTTGGATTTTTTCGGATTTTTGTTCTCCAGGTACAATGCTGAACACTTGGAAACACACTCTTTTTATGTGTTTATATTGATTTTTTACTAGTAGCTAGTAAAGGTGTTTGCTGCTGTGATTGATGGGGGTTGGTGTATAGTGTTGGATCTTGGGATATCCTAAGGCTGCATTCGTTTCTGATTTTCTTTTTGATTTTTGTTTAATTGGATATATGTGGAGTTCTTGTGATTTTGTGTATTTTGCTGTTAAGGGGAGGATAGATTGGTGAACCAAAAACTCCTTTTCTCATTTCTCTTGGGTTGTTTGTATGTTTTCTGCTTTTCTTTTTCCTATGAATTTTGGATTGATAGTTGAGTTTTTCTGGAATTTAGCTTAATTTTTTGTATTATTTTCTGGAAGCTTCTTGAGACTTTGAAATTTAGACTTGAAGAAAGAGGTATATAAATTTTGCTTTATTCTATTGTAATTAGTAAATTGGAATAAGGGACAAATAGTTAGTATTTGATATTAAGCTGCTTTTTTTTAGTTAACTGAAGCAGAATAGGGCAAAACTTGCTTAATACTTCACTTGGAAGGACAAATCTTGGCATATAAGGACTGTTTTACCAAGTGTTTAAGTTTCTGCTTTGATTATTTTGTACTTCTTTGTCCTTTTCTATTCTCATTTGGAAATATTAAGGGGTTCAAACTTGTTTTGTAGGTATCAGTCCACTGATTTCAACACCTTCCGTCTATAACTGTTGATTGCTGTGTGTGGTTTTATGATTATATCACAAGTCTCAATGTTGCCCGACGGTTAGTGGGCGTTATGGATTGTGTTATAACTGTGACCCGACTAAAGGGTAAGAATTCTTGCATAGTTGCATTTAAATTTTCTTCTGGTAGATGGTGCTTCTAATGGCTTTGAATGTGCAGGATTTTGTAAGATGAACTATGTGTTAACCTCATCTTATTTTGTCTTCTACTACGATAAAACTTAGGGTTAATTGCAAAATAAATCACAGCATTTTCACCTTTTTTTTTCTTTCAATTAGAACATATGCTTTAAAATTTACAATTCGATATGTGTCCTCTTAAATTGTTGCAATTGTATCAAATGACTATTCTCCGATAAGTCCCGCTGACGTGGCAGTATATAAATTTGCAAATAAAGTTAAAAGTGTTGTGAATAAGATTGAAACAATAACAGAAGGTTGTCAAAAAATGCCAGCTGTCATGTCAGGCATAAGTTGCCTGAAATTAGTAATATGATATAATTGCAAATTTTAACAGTTTTTGTATCTAATCAAAAAATTTAAAAACATGTGTTGTAACTGAAAAAACATGAAGTAGTCGTGATTCTTTATGCAAATAGGCCTAAAAGCAATGTTGCTTTGATAAATATGTTGAGATTATGAGAAATTACGCATATGAGTTATCCCACATTGAAAAATTAGAAGATGTGAGATTATAAGTCTAGTGGGCAACTCCTCCTATCACCAATTGGTTTTAGGATGGAACCTCACTAGGGGAGTTGCTAGTCTCTTTCATATATTGTGTGTGCTTAATTTGTGGGACCAAACCAGGCGCACTCCGTATAATTTCTACATGATATCAGACCAGACCCCGTGCTTGAGCCGGATGGGCTGTCTAAGTGACGGAGCATGGGTGATCCTGTCTAGGTTAACGAGAACTCACTTGTGAGGGGTGTGTGTTAACTGTTGAGAATATGATATATTACATTTACACATGTGAGTTGTCCCACATTGAAAAATTCGAAGAGGTGAGACTAGTTTATAAGTCTAATGGGCAACTCCTTCTACCACCAATTAGTTTTAGGATGGAACCTCACTAGGGAGTTGCTAGTCTCCTACAAATATTTTGTGTGCTCAATTTGTGGGACCACACAGGCGCCCCCCCGATTAATTTCTACAAAATATCGAACTGCTTATTGTGTTGAGATTTTTTAACCACATTTCTTGTGGAATTGCAGGCTCTTGGTTCCACTTGTTACTGCAATTCACTATCTGGCTGTATAGCTCTGATAATGTGCTGGCTCTAGAGAAGCCAAGTCACGTTTCTTCTTCATCTGCTCTAGCTAGCTCTCCTAAGAGTGGAATATTCAAACCCATCGAAATTTCACCTTCTGCTATCCCCCATTATTCATTCCCGGAGGGGTCGTTGCCCCCCATGTACCCTACCCACCCAACCACCTATGATCCAATCTTGACTGGACGATGCCCAGTAAATTTTTCTGCAATTTCAAGTATCATGGAGAAGACAGCTTCCGATTGTAATCAGCCATTAGCTGGAGTAGTAGGAAACGTCATATGCTGTCCACAGTTCAGTAGCTTGCTCCACATATTCCAGGGATTTTACAGCACCAGTTCAGACAACCTAGTCTTGCAGAATGCAGTTGCTGACGATTGTTTTCAGGATATTGTCAGTATACTATCCAGCAGAGGAGCAAACAGTTCTTTACCTACCTTATGTTCGACGAAATCTGTGAATCTCACTGGTGGCTCATGTCCCGTCAAGGACATGACCACTTTTGAGAAAACGGTGAATACAAGCAGATTATTAGAGGCTTGTAGTACTATTGATCCTCTTAAAGAATGCTGTAGGGCAATTTGTCAGCCTGTAGTTATGGAGGCTGCCCTCAAACTGTCGGGAATGCAGTCATCTGCGAACGATAATAAGGATGTGTTTGGACTTTCTAGTCATGTTGATGTTCTTAATGACTGCAAGGGGGTGGTATTTTCATGGCTTTCGAGGAAGCTTCCTAATGATTCCGCAAACAAAGCATTCAGAATTTTGTCTGCCTGCAAAGTTAACAAAGGTTTGTGTCTTACCTAACGACATCGTGTTCTCTGCCTGTATCAATATTTTTTTTGTTCATTTTCTGAAAGAAATCTTCAGTTTAATGTACCTGATTGTTGTTCAGATCATATTACCTTATAACAAGTTAGAAACTCTATAATCGTGTATAAGCATAAATAGAAAATTCATGGGTTTATATATTTGTTGTTTTGGATTTTTTAGCAGCATTATTCTATATTCCCTTTTTGTTATTAAATGACTTTCTTGCGATTGATATGGTACAACATCAATGTCCTTTATCATGCTTTAGTTGTTGACTTCATTGTTACCCTTAATAAAGATCTCCTTCCATTCCATGAAGCATGTGTATTTTAGAACCTGTCTGGTGTTTGGTAAAGCATCTCTTATTTGGTGGTTTTGCGAATCAAGCTTGATTAGATTCATTTGTCATCTTATATCAGATAATATGTTGGAAACAGAAGCAATTCACTGGGAGAGTTCATGATTAACATATACTGTGTTTTAAGGCATACACAATGTTTAAAATGCCAAATCAATGATTAAGATGCTCTGATGGTTATTACCACACCAAGGCCGCCAGAAGCTTTAGAACTTATACTATTTGATGGAAGTTTTAGAACTTCTACATTGCTCTAACCCTTTCCATGGGATGATCTTATTTCAAGACAATATAAAATTGTATGTTATAGTCTAGGGAGTTTTTATATTAACTTAATGGTACATAAGCTGTAATGATATACAATCGAAATGATTACTTCCTGTCATGCAGCTTGTCCTTTAGATTTGAATCAGCCAACAGAAGTAATTGCTGCATGCCGCAATGTTGCTGCCCCAAGTCCTTCATGTTGTAGCTCACTAAATACTTATATAGCGGGGATACAAAAGCAAATGTTGATAACAAATCGGCAAGCCATTATATGTGCAACCATGTTTGGAGCCATGCTTCAAAAAGGTGGTGTGATGGCGAATGTTTACGAGCTTTGTGATGTGGACATAAAAGATTTTAGTCTCCAAGGTGAGAATCTTATGTATGTATGTATATATAAATGTTCTTTTAGGCCCGTAACTTTGTGGGGATTGCAAATTAAGGACATTAACTTTATGGGCCTACTGATGCAGGACAATATGTTTTAATATTATAAATGTTGGCCAAATTGGCCCGACTTTGCCTGAATCGGTCTAAAATTGAATGTTAGTCTTATGCAGGACAGAAAATCATGCTTCGATCCCTGTAAACTAAGGACACTACATTTTAGTTTATGTAAATGTAGTTCATAGTTGCTTGAATTAGCCCGATTGGCCTGCATTTACATAAATGAAATGTATTTCCCTCAATTTCCAGATCCTTAACCATAATGCCCTTCTCTTGCAACCACCCCGAAGTAACAGGCATAAAAAAATATTTTCCCTATACATACACACATATATTGTAATGATATGGAACACAATGATGGATTTCTTATGGAGCCTGAAACTAGCTAAAACACTTGTACAGACAGCATGTGACAGGTAGTTTATGTTGATGTTGGACTCTATAAGAAACCCACTATTGGGCTCCATATCAAAATTGTGTGTGTGTGCATATGTGTGTGTGTATATATATATATATATCCATTGTCCAATCTCTCATAAAGAATGTTAAGAAGCATTCCTAATGATATTCTCTTTTTTGGTGCTGGAGCAGTATATGGACAAGAAGGTACTAGTTTCTACCCCTTTTATGTTCTATATTACTATATCTTTGATATTTCATACTATAATTTCTAAACTTGTCAGATGCACTAGATTAGTGTTTTGCCAGTTGCTTTAGTTTTGGCTCTTTCATCCCTTGCTATATATGTCTCCTTAGGCAGAGGGAGGGTGAATAAAAGGGCTCCAAACATATAAGTACGGTAGAAGTTGACGCCCACCCTCATACAGTTTGGTGTTATAAAGGGAAAGGAGAACAGTATTATCACTAGACATTGCTCCACATTGAATGCAGCAAAACCTGGATATTATCATGAAACATGAAATAAATGCATTCTGGATGCTAAATAATTTCTAAGAAATTTTATAAAGAAATTTAATTAAGAAAAAGGAGTAATCTAATGTCCACGGCTTGAAGCTCCTGAATTCGTTGAGGAATTCCTTTTTACCTCAAAATATTGAAAGAGACATTACTTCGAAATATGCAAATACTGCTCTTGGACTTACTCAATGTTCATCTCTGTCTAACTTTATGCTAGCTGATCCGTTCAAATCAGATCTTTTTTCTGTTATCGTATATTTACTTGATGTATAGTTAATTTGCTACAGCTTATAGTCTTACCGTCATATTGGCTGATATAATTCTTTAAACTAATTTAGAAGATTATCAAAAGTGTAAGTTTGATCGGTTAATTTCATCGGATTTTTATTCTGGTTTAGAAGTTAAAAGAGTGTGTCCAATAGGAGTCCAACACATAAGCTTTTATTAGGTCTAAAAGTTTTACATGTGTTATGTGGGCAATGTAGCATTATATTTTAACCTTGTTCACGAAGTTCATATGTTTTGTTTTATAAACATAATAGGGATAAACCAGTGTTGAAACATTATTTGGTCTTTTAACTTGTTTACTGTCCAGTTCTTTTGGTCCCAATAATGTTAATATATTGATTTAGTTCCAATATTAAAATTTGTCCAATCTTTGGCCTCATAACATGCTGTTGTCTAATTTTGGCCCTAAACTAAATCCCCATGTGACATTTGTACGACATAAAACAAGATCTTTTCAATTGTGAATATTTGAAAATGTTAATTTTTTTTGGACCAAAATTGGGCAGCAGACAAGTTATGGTACCATTTTTTTGAACTCGAAAAATCACAAAAACTATCTGAGGTTTAGCCTAATCCAAAAAAAAAAAAAAAATCCACAAATGTTATCACACAAATCACAACAAATGAGGGTGTTTGTTTGAAAAATAAAACCTCAGCAGATTGTTTTATATGAAAGGTAGTTTTTGGTTTCTTCATAATACTTAATGACATTACTATTTGAGATTCTAGAAAATAAAACACTATCTATGACTTACATTTTTACCTGTATGTCTGCAGGGTGTTTGCTTGGAAGCCTACCTGCCGATATGGTGTTTGATAATATAACAGGCTTCAGCTTTACATGTGATTTGAGAGACAATATTGCAGCTCCATGGCCATCATCATCGTCCGTCACATCCTTGTCTCTTTGTGCACCAGGTAATTACTCTAGAAACCATTAATTTTTTTTTTTAATTTTCAACATTTCCTTAAACTTTTGCTCGATTCTTCAGAAATGTCTTTACCTGCGCTTCCTACATCACGGAATTTGGGCAATCCTGGTACGTACCTCTCCCCCAAATGTATCTTCGTTTTGTTCTTCGTTTGGACACTGATGCTAGTTATGTTCGACAATTCAGGAGGTGCGGTGGATCTCGTTGTCCCCATTCTTTCAATTTTTGTTTTGAGTACAGTATTGTTATAAGCGCATTTAGCTGATCTGTGAGTCCATCTATGTTAGAGGGCTTTGGATATATCTTGGGAGCTGGTTACCATGTATATCTTGAGTTTGTTTCATGTATAGTAATAACTTTATTGTTTTTCTTTCATCATTTTTTTTTTTTTTTTTCATTTTCATTTTCTATTTGTTCTTTCTATTTAATCGTCATATTAGAAGAGGGTTTTGTGTTTTCACTGGAAATAACGACATGAGATGCATGTTCATACTCTTATGTATTTAATTAATAATTAATATCTCAATATAAGCCACTAAACAAGAAGCGAAGGTGAAAATGTAAAAAATTTAAAGCAAATAAGGGATAAAATTGTCAATTACATCTTTATACACAGTCACTTTTATAAATAACAATCTATATCTGACCAATTTAATACTCTATCTCCTCTGGTATGTTGGACATACCTCTCACAGCGGTTTTTGCGTGCATTTATGATATGTATTTAAATTTTAAAAAAGTTATTTTAAATAGTAATTAGTAATACATCAATAATAATAAATAATACTTTAATTGTAAAAAATCGATGTGGTAATGTGTACTTTGATAATATTTCAAGAAGAATCAGTAATATACTTAAAAATAATCAGTATTATAACAATTATTAAAAAAAAAACTTATAAATACAGTTCAACGTGTTATTGTGTATCTGAAATTGTAAAAAAAAAAAAAAGCTAAAGTATGCATCCCAGTGCACCCATGAATTTATCTACGAGATATTTTTTGTGTCTGATTAATGAAATTTCTAGTTTACTGATTAAAAAATATATATATATATATTAATATATATAAACCCTCCACGCATTCTACTAATCTACTTTGCATAATATATATTTCATGAGGCACACTCATGTGAAACATATCATATTAAAAATTTGCGGGTCCTTAACCGGGTAGGATCGAATTTGGTCATTTTTTTTTTCAAAATTTTCACAACTATAATTTCAGATTTTTTCGCTCTCAGATATGTTACAATTTGGACAAATGCATGTTACTATTAGGCAAAAAGTGTGTTACAATCAAATTGAATATTGTTTTCTTTACATATATTAATTTGTTTTTGTAGAAATAACATTTTTTCATACAATCTAATAAAAAATGTGTGTTACTATAAAAAAATATTATTTTTCATAAATATTTACGAGAAAATAATACATTTTCTTATAATAACATATATTTTGCTCTTCTATTATATGAAAAATTATTTATTATATAAAAATAAATAAATATATATAAAAAGAACAACATTTCATAAGATTGTAACACACATTTGCTATAATAGTAAAACACATTCTCCCCAATTTGTGTTACAATATAGGCAAATGTGTGTTACAATATAGGCAAATACGTATTACTGTAAGAGAAAATGTGCTATATGAGAAATTATATATATGGGCAATATAATAACACACATTTTGCTCTTATATTATATTAAAAAAAATTATTATATAACAATTAATGAATATATATACAAAGAACAACATTTCATAAGATTGTAATACACATTTGCTCTAATAGTAACACACATTTTCTCCGCAGTTTGTGTTACAATATGAGCAAATGTGTGTTACAATATGGGCAAATATGTGTTACTGTAAGAGAAAATGTACTTTTATAAGAATGAATATGTGTTTTTTAATTTAATCATTATTTCTTTAAATCTAGGTATGTTGATTCATATATTAACACATTTTTTTTACTATTTTATATTCTTTCTGTCCCAGAGGAACTTGCAAGTTTTCCTTTTCGGGACGTCCCAAAGGAACTTGCAGACCCAAAAAAGGAAACCCTTTTATAAACTTCACCCTCACAATATCTACATATTTACACAAAATATCATTATTTTTTTACTTTTTGGGCCCACATTACACTCAATTCAACTAACTTTGGGACGGAGGGAGTATATGTTATTATATAAAAAATAATTATTTCTATACAAATAAATAAATATTTATGAAAAACCAATATATTTTCTTATAGTAACACACATGCTTTTTCTCTTATATTATATTAAAAACTATTTATTCTATAAAAACAAATGAATATATGCAAAATAACAACATTTTATAAGATTGTAACACACATTTGTTCTTATACATTCCACATAAATTTGCACACTAATATAAAAAAATATATCGATTTATTTATATACTCACAAAATCATACACATATTTAACTTGCAAATGATGATTTTTTACTTTTGGGGGTTATATGCGACTTGGTTTCCCAGAGACATGTGCTGATTGCAAAACAATATAATAGCTTGAACTTCTTACAACCTCAAACTCATTAGTAAAAGACCGTCCTTCAACTTGACCTGCTCACAACACTATTATTGGTTTACCTCAAAGTTGTGAATCCTAAGGTTATGTTTGGATTGATAGATTTAAAAGCGATTTTGAAATCCTTCCAAATCACTAATTAGACACAGGTTTAAAAAATGGATAAAGGATTTGAAATCCACAACAGTGTAACCAAAAATGTTCTTTGCTACTATACAAGTATCAAATTTTTCCTCAAATCCTTCAATCCAAACACAACCTAGAGATTCCAGCTTCAAGCAAAAGTAAAAAAGACAGAGAAGCCCAACATTTTAATTCGCATTGCATTTCATCACTTTACAATGTTTGCAGTGAAAACTCAGGCTAAATTAAAAACAGAATTTAACATAATTTACTACAGAATAGGGAATAAAGCTTGGCGACACTACATTCAAGCTTTATAAATCACAAGGTGAATACACTCGGAAACGACTGATTGCTAATGCTCCGTTGCACCCTGGTAAGCACGTCATCAAGCGGAATTCTCATGAAGTAGAACATATTCACGGCTGCAATAACAGTAACAACTCATCAAGAAACAAAGTACAGCATTGATGATAAGCAAAAGGACGCAGTTAATTAGGTGCTAAAATAGCTGATGATGCAATGGAAATACTCACACAGAAGTCAAATTATGCTTAGAGAAGAGTTATATCTTAGATGCTAGCATTTCATAAAACTACTGCAATTTAAGCCAAACAGCTGTATAAATGGCTCAAGTTTAAACTAACAGAAGGCATTAACATTTTATTTCAGTGTGAGAAATCACGGTCCATAACCATTTAGCCGAAAACCGTAGGTCAAAGAGCATCTGACTGTCAAAAGAAGCAGAAATCTAAAGGTGAAACAAAGAAATGAGTAAATCTTGTGAAAAGAAACGATATTCTGATTCATGTTAATTCAGAAAAATAAAAAAGCAACCCAGCTTTCCAATTTTCGCCACCACTAATCCATTTTTCGATTTACCAAAAACTTGGGAATATAAACAGTTCCATTCATAGGAATTTAACTTTAGGATATTTAACCAGTGAACTACTAAATGTATATCAATCTTTATCAACTATTTTCCTGGTCCCGGTCTAACTGTGATAACTTTGTGGTGAGAGAATATATACTCACACTTGAAAAGTATAAGAACATAATATGTTATTGGTCTAACGAGAACACAAACAAATATCCTCAATAAGTGGCATAGGCATACACTCGAGCAATTTTTTTCCACGGTCTACACCAACAATTAAGGATGCATCAACAGGCAAGCAAACTTATTTCCGGCTTATGATGGAAGGATTTTCTATCGAAATCCACATACCAGTTTTGTTTTGAAGGACTTCAGATGTGGAAATATCAAAGTCCACCACAATCCTAGCGTATAATACCTACTTCCTCTATAATATTTTCCCTTTTCCCAATATCAGACGCCTTTAACTTTCTCATTATAATAATATCACTGTCATCTACTTTTTCATCATCTCACCCTACTACATCCTAATCCCAACACACATTTGTTCTATTGGATTTCTCGACCAGGATTTCCCCTGCACCCCAACAACTCACAACAAACATATTCTTAGTGCCGCAGGGAATGTCACACTCCCCATGACAATATTATATAAATTCTGGCCAAAACAAGTTTCAAGCAAATGTAATTCCTTTGAAGCTTTGTTATACTGATAATCAGAGTGATGTACGATGTTGCCTGTGAAGCAGATCAGCACATAAGTTAGGGTCTCCATTACGTCAGTGTCGTCCCCTCTATGTTATTTGAAATATCTTGTTATTAGAATAAAAACCAAAAGAACCAAATTACATTTATGGTTGCTAAATGATCATAAAACAGACCAACCAGATCAATATATTGAACCTCCAGTCATCCTTAAAGAGTCATGATCCTAAACAAAAAGAAATTATGGTTTCTGCATATTTCAGATTCCTTAAGTGCTTCTTGCATCCGACACTATCTTGATTTCAGCCATAAAGTTTTTTTATAGTGTGATTTGAGTATTGAGGAAATAATGCTATTGCCTCTTGTGTCGGCAAACTGCAGAAGCTAAAATGATATCCAAACATAACTTGAGAAGGAACACCAATACGTGATGATGTGAAAATACATAGACGTAAGTGGCACAGCCGCACAAAACATCTAAACGTGAATGCTTTTAATGTGTTCAAAGAAACTAAATATCATAATGATGATCTTTATAAATAGCCTACCTGCTATTGCCAAACTTGATAGTATCTTTTTCAAAAAGTTCATAATACCGCTGAGGTTCTATAGCTTCATCCTGAAAAGAGAAAATGGAAGTCAAATGAAGACAACAAATTCATGTTTAACACCATTATCATGACAGTACAAAGAAACACGTGAAAAAAATTTAAGCCTTTAAACAAATATTCTGGAAAATTGCTCACATTAATAAAGGTCTTGTTTGTGCTCCCGAGATCCATCACATAGGGTCTAATGCATTAAAAAGAATATAGCAGGACTTATTAGTCAATTGGAATGAAATGTGTACCTTGCGGCCTTATTGGTTACAAAAAACAGAGATTGATAACGCACCTCACTTTTTTTGATATGGTGCCATCTGGGTTTTCCTCCTCTACTTGCCTTCAACCACAACAGCCCATTAAAAAAATAAAAACTGCATACTACATACTACCTCCTTTCTTAATCATCTTCTTGTAATTACAAGCTTATTAATTCATTTAGTAGTTATAAATAAGAGTATAACAGACCTAGAGTAGCCTAATTAATGAAAAATTGGTTCGTATGAATGGACCAGTTAGTTAATTAGGAATGAGGTAGTAACATCATATGTGAGCACAAATGGGGAACAATAAAAGAACACATATATTAATCCTACCGATACTGAAGAACAGCATGCTGTTTGCTGCAGGATGGGTGGTCTGTCGGGATATCTGCAACCCTTCTCTCTCTACCAAAAAGATAGCAACTCTGACGATGCACATAAAGGGGCTCTGAAAATTAAATTTTTTATTAATTAATTAGCTTCCCTGTGTATGTGTATAAATTCATAACAACGGTTAGTACTATCAACAAATGGGCTGTTCCAATCAAGGTGAGTGGAGGTAATTGGCGAACGAAAATTAGAAGACAATATATCAAGTTTTATTCAGAATGACTTGAAATATCAGAGAGCAGTCTGGAATATTAAGGTGCGATAGTGGATTTAAGAATGGAAATCCAGACAAGGAGCAAACAAATCACACACGAATGATATGGTTAAATTTGGATAAATAGCAATGAATATAGCCACTTTACTTCATATCCAACAAACTGTTACCATTAAGTACTTCACCAGCCTTGAAAACATACAATCGCCACCTTATATCTGGTTTTCGAGCATCGGGTGGTTCATTGAACAGCAGTGTTACACCTGATTCAGTCATAAAATGTATCAGGACAGTACCAAAAATAAAAGAATAAATAAAACAATGGTTATCCAAAAGTATTACACAAAAGCGAGCAAAAGAAATAACTAAAGAACTGACACTTTAAACAGAGTCAGCAAAAGTACATAACTTATATTATACTTAGATACCAACATTTGTGTATTATTCTGGTGGTCTTGCCAACTCAATTAAAAGAGCAGATTCACTTATTTTCCAAAGTTTCTTCTCAATAAGTGACACTAGGAGCTGTTTTTATAGTTTCCAAACACCACCTACATCACCCATTGCTAACAATCTGTTGGCTGACATCAATCAAAGAGAGTGCAGAAGATCCATATTTTCATATCAAAGGCACAAAACATTCAAATAATTAAGCGTGCAACAGAAAACAATGCAAAACAATGTATCACTGAAAAAAGAAGCATAACCAAACTTTAAACAGCAGCATTTTAGCAAGAGTTCACTTCCACACCAACTGAATGCACAATATATACAGAGGTGATTCAAAATTAATTACAGTTCACCTCTTACATGTAAAAACATACAAGATTAGACTTTTAGACTGAGAACTAGCAGAAATGCCAGATATAATGGAAAACTCAACATCAAACATTTTGTTTTTAGCTTGTCTGTAACATTATATAATATGCATGCGATACACTGAGTGAAACAGTAACTCTAGAAAGCATATACAAAATAATCGCATCTCGCTTTGATGAAGATGATATGACCCCAAAAAAAAAAAAAGTCTCAAATGATTTTTGCATCTCAAAGTATCTAACAATGAGCTATAAGCATAGTAACTACAAGTGTTTACGCATAGGCAGATGCACTGTGCAGAAGATGGTGAAAATTAAGGATGCTCAAGCACAATAAAGCCTTTCGTAATCCTGAGGATGTAAAGTGAAAGAACGATGCAAGTCATTAATTATTATCGCTACAAACGTAAAACAAGACTATAAATTTATAATGTTAGACTGTTAGTCATGATGGCCATAAAATAAACAAGACCATGTAGCCAACCAAAGCAATGGCGAAAAACATTTAAGTAAAAGAAACCTGATACAAAAAAATTATGCAGTTTAAAGTAATAAAATATTATCTTAACAGGAAACGGCAATCCAGTAAATACCTCTGACTCGATTAGTTTCTGCAGCAAGTTTTCCTGACAGCTCAAAGGAAGGCTTTTGCTGCACATATAGAGGGTAATTATATTTATGCACAGTACCAGATTACGAAAAGAATTAAAGTGAGCAATGCTCATAAAGTATTACAGTCTGGAGATCGAGTCTCATTATAAATTCAGTATCAAAAGTAATGAAGAAAAGAAATATACAGAACAGTAATATAAATAGTAACCAAAAAGGTAAAGAATGTACTTTTTCCTTTGCTTCCAATGTCTCTTCAACAGCCTTCATCTTAGCTAGCGCCTCACTGTCCTCATTACTGCCCAAAGGATCAAATAAATTACCTCCAAAATATAAATCAAGCAGAATCATACATAACTTATTTAACTGTTGGAAGAAATAGACCAGGAGGGGAAAAGGATAGACTTGAACAACTAGTAGGAATTCGGTAATTTTTCAGGAAATATATAAGATCTCCAAATAATCAGGAACAATCAAAAGAAAAATAAGGGATCCTACAGAACCCACCAGAATAATCAAATCTCAACTAAAAAAAAAATCATAAGAATGATATTTTAGAACTCACCGCTCTTCAGTCTCTCTTGAGTTCGTCAGCTGTAGACATTCAGAGAATGATCAGATAATGTCCTAATTAAGATACAGTCTGTAATTAATTAATTAATGCTCAAGTGGAAGCTCTACAGAATAACAGAAATATGAAGAATGGAAACTAAAAAGTTCAACGTACAATGTAACAGAGATCCAAAAATGAATTAAATTTCCTTTGACGAAAAACAAAAAATCAAGGCAATTGATAGGATCAAACATGAATTCAGCATTATAATCTCCTATAAGCAAGATCAATGTATGGTTCAAATCAAACCATACTACGATGACTATACTAAATGTAGATATTATTTTTAGAAAATCAATACGCAATATTTCTAGGTTTTTCATCAGGCAACATCATATGAGCACAAGGCACACTACAGCACAAGAGGGTCCTAGTGCCCTACGTGTGCAAAGCGCAGAGTCTTGTCCTTTTTTACTAGAGAAAATTATAAAATGGTTCACAAAATTGACACTAATTACAAATTGGTTCTGTGCAGAAAAAAATTATGCTTCTGTGCAAGAAAAAAACTATACTTTTATGCAAAACCAATTTGCAAATATACTCACTTTTTTTAACCAATATGCAAATGTCCCTTTTTACTGAACATCATTTATATATTTTAATTTAAAATATTGACACATGTTGTCATACAAAATAAAGTTCATACCACATAAAATCACATAATAATAACAAAAAAGTCAACTAATGAACATTAGAACATAATGTAAACATGAAACAAACACTATAGTTGCGGAGTTAGACTCCATTTACACACACAAAAAATCAATAGTCTAGTCCTCATCCACATCAATGTCCTCCTCATCATCATCACCAAATTGTGGATCATCATCAGTGTATTCTTCTTCCTCTTCCTCCAATTCAACTTCAACATCATCTTCAACACTAAGTCTTAAAAATGATACTCTTTTCCTTGGCCGGTGGGGGGGATGAAGACAACACAGCAAAGACAGGCTGGAGTTTGGGTGAATTGAGCTTGCTTCTCTTGAGAGCCCACCAGACTAAAACCCTATTTTATTTCTAATTAGTCAAACCCCAGTTTTTTCCAGCTTTAAGATACCTTAAGATAACGTGAGGGAGAAGAAAGTGGAAGAAAATGTTTCCATCTTAGAAAAACCTAGAAACAATTTTAAATGGCAACAAAGTTATATGACCAAAAGGCATGACTTAGTCTGCCCATCTCTGCACGAGTTAGAAACAAAGGCGGGTGCCCTAGAAACTTGGCCTGCTAAAACAAAGGTGCACTACATATATTCTTGAGGTGCCTTTAACAACTATGCTCAATATGTAAACTCATAGGTATTTCATCACTCAAGGTAGCTTATGCTGCCAAATTCTGCTGGAAGAACATTAAAAGTCCTTCTCCGCAGGTTACTTGGCCAGTCCCAACACAAGAAACATAAGCATATCATCTTGCACATATCATTGGATTGAGGAGAAAAGTTTAATTAAATACAGAAAAGAACCATGCCTTATCAGAAAATACCACAGGAAAAGACATTGAGAATTAACAAAAAAAACCACAACATGATCCCAGTAATCTTACACTATTAAATTCGGTGTGCACTGCAATAAAACTACATGCTTTCATTTTAATACAAAATAATTGGGTAAGCATTGTGATCATTTCCTGTAATGAACTACTTCTTAATAAAAAGGGACCGAAATGATGGGAATATATAATCCAATTAGTACAGTTATAATAAAATTACAAGTTGCAGTCAAGAGCATGTGAAAAGAATGCATCTTGGAACAATTTTTCTAGTTCACCAGTTCTATTTGAACTAAAGAAATGTTCAAGCAATAAAAATTGAAGGTTCTTATGCCAGATAAAGTAATCAACTTAGTTATCAACAAATATACCAAAGTTATAAAATATGAACTAGGCGTAAGGAGTGAATATCACCAGACACCTCATCACGTCCTCTATGGTTAGCAGCATGTGGTGATCTTGATCTTCGTCGGCCCCTGTGGTTACGATCAGAAGGAGAATCTGAGCGTCCATGCCTTGACCTAGAACCATTGTCAGCACCATCCCTACCCGACCTTCTATCTTTTTTCTCGATAGGAGAATCTCTGTCATTTTTCCTCCCATGATTTTTCTCATGCTCCCCTTTCTCAGCATCTCTTTCAGCTTTAGCTCTTTTTAATCTTCTACTGCGTGGTGAAAGAGGTGGTGGTGGGGACCTTGATGGTTTTCTAACTGGAGAGCTGGATAGTGATTTTCTATGGTTTGGGGATTTGGTGCGACTATGGGATTTTACTCTCACAGGTGAATGAAATGCAGGGGATCTTGATCTAGCACGTTTTGGTGATCTGTTGCGACTTGACACCCTGTCTGCATTTGAGCTCCTATGTCGAGCAGGAGATCTTTCCCTTCGAGAGGGGCTTCTCCGACGGGGAGATACTGAGGAGTTGTGCCCCATTGGGAAATCAACAACGTTTATCTGAGCAAAAAACCAAGGAATAAGAAGCACTTTGCAACAATATGCACTAATTATTTTGCATCGTTTGCCTGGCGAACAGAGATGACATCTCTTCTGGGTTTTGGTGGAAGACGATTATCAGATTCAGCAACGAATTAGCCGAATTGCAGAATCAGCAATCAAGACTCATTTCACTCTCTCTCTCCCTACAAATTAAGTGATGAGGAAAAAAAATCAAGAAGACGATGCTGAGAAAGTGTACTTCTCTGCAAAACCTTACCCTAAAATAAATCCCAATCAGGCCTTACAGCGGCGGCGTGATTTTATGGCTGCGTTTTCTATCCAAAATGAAGTTATTGGGCCTCAGTTGGTGGGCTAACATTTCTAATGGGCTGCAATCACATCTTTACATTTGGCCCAGGTTATTCGCACTATCTTTTTTGGAAAATACACTATAATGAATACACTATTTTTTTAAAGACATATACGGCAACTTTTTCAATTTTTTTTCATTTTTTCGACATTTTTTTGAACACAGTACAAAAATGAAAAAATATTCTTAATTTTTACTGAAAATTCAAAAAAAATAAAAATACCGAACATTTTGAAGGGTAGTGTATTTTCCGAAATGGCTGGTGTCAATAACCTAGGTCATTACATTTTCATCAACTTATCTATTCTCACTTCTATTTTTATTTCACTTATTCTCTCTCATACTCTTATATAAGGATTAGTCTTGTATGCACCAATTAGACCGTGCAACTCAAGTTCATTTTTAAAAAGTTACACAAAATACTACTGAAAAGTTACACATGTTATTACTGAAGAGTGTATCTTTAATGGTGTAATTTTTCAGTAATAATTTGTGTAACTTTTCAGTAATAAGTTGTGCAACTTTTTAAAAATGAATTTGAGTTGTACGGTGTAACTAGTGCACAAGAGTCCTACTCCTTATATAAATATTATTAAATTAAATAATAAAAATAATACATTAGTTACTATCACAATTATTATCGCACTAATTAAAAATACTAAAATAATACAACATCGCATTGATTTGACATAAAATTTCATCTGATCCTCACTTGAGTGAGAGACCTGGGTTCGATTCCCTTTGGGAATGAATTAGGAGGGAGATATAAGGGTGGACTTGGAGATATTCTTGGGATGTAAGGAGACTTGGTGAACTAACTTCTAACTACTGACAACTAACATTGTCCGATCAAAAAAAAAATAATTCATCTGATCCTAATTCTTTATCCTTAACCAAACACGCTTTTACTATTCATAAGATTATTCACATTCACATTTTCACATCTCCATCTAATCCACCATCATCTCTAACTAGACATACTCTCAATGTTTAATTAAACCTTGGTTCAATTTTTATTTTTATTTTTAAGATAGGACTAGTCTCAATTTTTCATTTCCATATATAAAAGTATCTGTAAATACTAAATAAAATTTCATATTATAAAATTAGTTCATACTAAACTTTAAAGGAAAAAAAAAAAAGGTCATACCACATGCTTATATATATTACTGTGTCGCATATCGAATTGCTACTTGTAAAAAAATCACTTATATTATTCAATCGATATTTTCACGAGTAATAATAAAATAATATTATCTTCTATAACTATGTATTTCCTGTTATCACTAATTCATATTTATTAATTAAATAGAGCTTTCAATTTAATCTCATTCTGGCGGGTCAATTTAGTTAAACCGAAAGTAAGTGGATTAGGGAGGTGTTTAGCTAAATTTATTTTAAATATCTTATAAATTCTAATATCTTATAAGTTATTTTAAAAGCTTATAAGATGTTATTTTTTAAGTAGCTTATAAGTTGTTGAAGTGTTTGATAATACAATTTATAATTTTTTTTAATAATTTATCATAATTTTATTTAAAAATTTAATCTATACATATATATATAAATACAATAATGACTTTCTCCACAAGTTCAGCCAAAATATAAAATAATAAAATATTATTATTGTTCTCCATGTACTAGTTTGTAACATGGAGTATTATATTCTACCATTTGCATATATCTCACTCATTAATTTTTTTATTTTTAGTTTAGTTACACTTACATAATATTATATTTTTTTCTTCAACATATTATGTGTTTATACAATGAAAACACATTGAAAGTGTAAACTCTTATTCAATCAATCGTTGCATCTCTTCTACTATTTAAATTACTTTTTTTAAAAAAAATTTAGTTCACATTCATATCACATGTATAAAATCAAATTGAATCTATAATATGAATTCTATTATTTAAAAATAATTATTTATTAATTTTGATATATAGTTGAATACTTAAATATAATGAAAATTTTATTATTACTTTCAATGTCAATGTTATTTCTAAAATTTTAATATTTTGTTAGTTTAAAAAAATTCAAATATATATAATTTAAATTAAACAATTGTGAGATACATATATATTATCTCACATAACCATATATTAATAAAAAAAATTAAAAATTAATAAATAAAAATTTCTCGAAGAACAAAATAAACTTAATTTAAATTTATAACATATTTTATCTCATATTTTAATATTTAATCGTGCATCACGGGGGAGAATAACAAATTTTATAAAAATAACTATTTTATTATTTTTTTTGTTGAAATAGAGGTTGTGAAGTAGCGACAGGTCCGAAGTGAGACAGCGTGTGGAGGTGGAGGTGTTAAAAAAAAAAATTATGACATTTTATTTTTTATATAGCTTATCTTATAAGATGTAATGAAATTTATTTTGAAATCTTATAAACTAACATATATCTTATTTTATCAAATACTCTAACATAGCTTATAAGCTCATTGTAAGAATTATAGGATCAAAAAATATTTGAGCTCATAGCCTGATCCATGTACCTCCTGAGCAAATGGCAGCCTAATTGGCCCATCATTCTAATTATTTTATTTTATTTTTATCGTTTTACTAGGATTGTGACTTTAAATTATATAAAAATTATGTTGTTACAGAAGGATTTCATCAGTTGGAGTATTAAGTTAAATTTTATATTACTGAGTATAAATGATTATTATACAGTATTTGAAATATTTTCATTATTAAATACGTGGTCTAAAAATCAAAATTTGCTTGGACTCAATTCTACCTCTCAATAATATGTCTATTTAATTTTGACATCTTTGCAGCATGTCTATTTGATTTTATATTTGTGACCGACACCAACTGATTTGAAGGACCAATTTCAATGTTAGTTAGCGACTCAATTGAAGTCAGAAGAGAGCTCTGCATAGGGATGTAAATGAGTCGAGTCAAGTCGGGTAGTGCTAAGCTCGAATTCGACTCGAAAACAATACTAAAAGCTCGAAACTCGATTCGAACTCGATCGAGCTTGATTTTTTTAGCTCGAGCTCGACTCTGTTAAGAACTCGACGAGCTCGGTTCGGCTCGATAATTTTATTTTTTTAACAAAATGAAATATTAAATATATTTTAGTTCTTTTTTTGTCTAAAATTCAAGCTCGAGCTCGACAACTTTATTTATATATAAAAAATTGATTGAAAAATATTAAATATTGTGTAAGCTCGATTAGGCTCGCGAGCCTCTCGAGCCGAGTATTTATAAGCTCGAACTCGAGTAGATCGAGCTCGATTCGATTTGGATCGAGTCGATTTCGACCTTTTTACAAGTCGAGCACGAGTAGATTGCGAGTTGGCTTGACTCATTTACACCCCTGCTGCATGAGTGAATCTATTCAAATATTTATTTTATAGATTTTAAACCTGAAGTCTAGAAAGAAATGCATAATATGCCTCTATTTGATAGAATTCTATCAAAGAACACTTTATTCCTTGTTTAAGAATACTTTTAACAATCTTTTTTTACTAAATAAGAATTTGTACGTAATATGACTACTCTACCCTTTTATGTATTTGCATGACCACTAATTTAAACTATAAATTATAATAAGATATGGCAACAAACAAACATCTAAACAAATTTATATATACACAGAGCATGCATGCAGAAGAAATAAAAATAGACCTTGAGAAAAGAAGAGGGTTCTTAGTTCTATATATCCTGTGCATCAGTCCCGCTCATGAAGAAGCTCAGCGCAAATGATATTAGTTATCGCTGTGGTCACATGCACTTCATAAGTGTTCGTCCAAGCTCGACAATGGAACAGATTTCAGGGGATTTTTCCAGCTTTCAGAGCTATATAACAATGAAGAAGTTATTTGGTCGAGTGGCGACAAGCAGCTATGGAATTTCAGGTTGATGCATGCATGGGAGAACATTACGGCTAATTAATGGTGATCCTCCTTCGATCTCTTACACTTATATCCCTTGAACAAATGTAGGTCCTTTAATTTGGGCTTTAGATCCAATACATTTCAGCCTGCAGCTAATTCTCTATAGCAACAAGACTTGGATTTCAGACTTCCAATCCATCACACAGCAGTAATTGCTTGGCCTCACCAGCTACTAGAAACTTGGCTGTCCCCCCTGCCCTCACTTTCCTATTAAAAAAACAGAGGAAGCCTTGAAAACTGCCCTCACTACGGTATTTATATACTTACAAAATCAGCCTATTAGAAAGAGCTGCATGATGGCACCAGTATTACCTGTTCGCATAAAGGATACTTCATATGACCACTTTATTCCTTGTTTAAGAATACTTTTAACAAATTAAAAAAAAAAAATCACTAAATAGCAATTTGTATGTAATATGGCTACTCTACCTTTTATGTACTTGCATGACCACTAATTTAAACTATCACAATAAACAAGTAAAATAATAAAATTAGAATATAATATTTAATACTCATAAATTGATGTTAGATAACAATTATTCTCCTCTAGAGAAAAAAGAGATGGATGGGAGAAAATACTTAATATTTACCGTTTTTCAAAGTTTGCACATATATAATGTGGACAAAGACTTATCTAATTAAACTCATTTGGACACTAGGATGAACAATCAAGTGCAATCAACTACAAAATTGAAGTAAACATTCTCGGGCTTTCTTTTGATCGCCCTTTATTGTGCCAGCCCCATTTGGCGTCGGGAATTTTATACAGTATTAGTAAGTCGAACAGGCTGCCTTAAATTCATGCAAAAAAGGTCGATCGAGGAACCCATTATAGGAGGATGGCTGGTCTACAACGAGAAAGTCAACTTGCCTCGTCAGCCTCCTATTGGGATCGTCGGCCGATACAAGTTCAACAGACAGACGTATCGTACCTAGGGGAATTGTAACTGCTTCCCCGAATCCTATAATCCTGTGATTACAATTTTCGATGTAGGATTCGAAGTCCCCTATCTGGTCTAGAGTACTCTTGAACAGAATGTTTGTATAAGCTCCAGTGTCGACCAGCAGTCTGTGAACTCGTGCATTCATTATATTCGCGCTTATGACCAGGGAATCATTGTGTGGGGTTATGATCCCTTCCAAGTCCTTTTGTGAAAATGTCTGTTCTGCAGTAGGCTTGGTAGAGGTCCCACATCGGTCTCTTTTATCTGGTCAATAGCGCGCAGTTCGGCTTTCTTCTGCCTCTTCGACGGAGGTGGCCTTCCATCTGTATAGCCGCCGGCTCGGCCAACCTCAGGTTCTATCACAAAAACATCCCACATCGGTCTTGGCGGGGGAAGTAGGGCTTGCTGTTCTCACCGGTGTCTCGGACCGGCTCTTTCTTCGTCCTCGTTCTCGCAATTCTCTTCATTCGCCCTCTGATCAGGCACACGCGGTCTCTTCTAAGGTGGTCTCTTCACAAATTCCGACAACTTGCCTCCCTCATAAAATTTCCATAACTGTCTCAATAGATCCTGACATTCACTCGTGAAATGTCCCATTGCCTGATGATAAGCGCAGAATTTGTTCGTGTTTGTCCTCTTTGGATCTACTCTGAGCTTTCTTGCTGGCGGTAGTGCTCCATTTCCCTTGACCGAGTTGAAGACTTGGTCAATGGACATGGTTAGGACCTGGTTAATTAAGTCTTTCTGCCAATTTGGCTCCATCAAAAGATTTCAAATTTCTGGGGGTTCGATATCTTCCCCCACCTCTTCTAACTGTCGCTTTCGGTGCTTCTTTAGCCTCACCCATGGACTTTCTCAATGCTTCTTGCATGGCCACATAAATTCCGACTTTGTTCCGGAACTCTGCATAAGTCTACGGACACGCAAGCTGCATTTCCTTCCATAAATCTGAACCTTTTTTCAAACCCGCCATCGTGGTGATCACCTTGGTATCTTCGCTGACTGGTTCTCCTTCCAACAAAATCTTGTCAAACCGTTCGAGGAATTGCTGATCAGATTCCTCAGTTTCTTGGACAAGATTCGCCAGTCCATGTTTTTGAGTAAAACAGGCCGCTGCTCCAGAAAAATGTAATAAAAACTCTCAGCTCAATTGCATGAAAGAAGTTATCGATGCAGGGGGCATCGCAGTAAACCATCGGTGCGCATGATCTCCAAGTGTAAGAGGAAAGTTTCTACATTGGGTTGCATCAGACGCTCCCAGAGAAATCATGTAATCGGTAAACTTGGATACGTGCACTTTTGGGTCTGAAGTTCCTTCATACAGATTAGAAGCCGGGAACTGAATCTTCGGCTGAATAGGTACCGAAAGTATTGCTGGATGTAATGAGACTTTGGCCTGAAGGTCTTCAATGACCTTCTTCATCGACTGTAGGATTTCATCCGAAGCCTCTACACCTGGACGGGGCAGCCGTTCCTCTCGCTCTGGACGAGGGGAGCCGGATACCAGGTCACTCGGGTGTGACCTCGCTGGAATCATACTGGCCTTCTGTATACCTTCAGGGCCAAGCCTTTCCGTACCGGCCAACGTAGTCTCTCTCGAACTGAAAATGGTTTTCTTCGGTTTGCTTCTGGTACTCTACTCGGTCTTCTTTGGTTTGCTTCTGGTACTCTACTCGGAGGTCGAAAGGCCGACAGGGGTTGGCCATGTGACCTGTAATCTTGTCGCTCCACAAGTCTGTTTTGTGGAGTTCCATGACTTGATTCATCTACTACACTCTGTGCTCTTCCACCTTGTGGGTCAAACTGGTCAATTATCTTCGGCCTCAAACGATCTGTCACCTTCTGCTTTCCACGTTCTTCACGTCTTCTTCTCTGTTCACTGTCAGCCTCGGTCTCTGGTGGACACTGATCAACCCGTTGAAAAATAGGCCTCGGATCAGGTCGTGTACTAGAGGGACCGGCTGCACATTGCTGTTGCTCTTTCAACACTTTGCAGAGAGCCGTCACACGTGAAATGTCCTCAGGGTTCTGCAAGAATGGGAGCAGTTCAGATAATCCCTGCATATAGTTCTGTTCCACTTGAGCTGTCGGAACTCCAGTTTGTTCGGCTTGTTGTCTATTTCCTGCGACACCCTGAATTGTTGTTGACTGTTCAGGTGCCGGAGCTCTTTGATTTTACTGATCGTTGTTCATCCCTTGAGATGTCATCCTTGGTTGAGATACCTCCCGCGACATTTTACGTAATGTCAGCTGCTTTCCACCAAGCAGGTTATGTTGTTATGCTATTGAGTAATTGATCGGGCGAACAGGTGAGCTGACGAGCAGGTGAGCTGTTGAGCAAACAGACGACCATGTGGAAAAAACAGGCGACCATGTGAATAAACAGGGGACCAGGTGAAGAAACAAGCGACCAGATATTGTTATTTCTTAAAGAATAGGCGAGCAACTAGGTTTTCCTTCAAGCAATCATGCAACCAGCTAGTGTTACTTCAAACATTCAAGCGACCAGCTTGTTTTCCTTCAAGCGAGCAGGTTGCAAACCTTCATCCAGAATCCAAATTTTGCAATTTCTATTCCAGTATCTAGCAAATTTCAACAACCGACGGTTCAGGCCCTTTCTCTAGCGCTAAATTGTTAACAAAATCTTCGCAAAAGAAGCTTTTATGTGGCTTACGAGTGCGATTCCATTAACAACTGATCAAATTCAGTTTACCAGAATTGCAAAGTGTTTAATTCTAGAAAGATTTTGACAGAGCTTCGCAAAGGCAGAGAATTTTTTTTATAATTCTGAAAATGGGGGCCTATTTTTAGGCAATTTTACAAGCAGGTGGTAGCAAATGCTTTGCCACACTTCATAAGAAGCTTATAAGTGTCCCTCACCGTTTATACAAGATAATTACAACAGAAAATTGGTTAAAAATGGTGAAAACAAGGTCTGGTGACAATCTTCAAAGCTGACGAGCAGCTCATTATGTCAGGCGAACAGGTTGTTGGGCGAGCAGGTGAGCTGCTCACCTATCACAACAATTGCAAGACCTGCTCGCCTATTGAGTGCTAATAGGCGAGCAGGTGCAGCTGGTCAGCTGGTT
>JAPKLY010000614.1:54796-77879 GCA_026898435.1 Prunella vulgaris | reverse complement strand
TTTTTTTATGGGGAGACTTGGAAAAATAGCCATGTAGAGTGGTCTTAAGGCTTGATTTGAGAATGAAATGGCTTCCTTGTATGTGCGGGAGCTTTCACATTATTTTGTGCAACAATACGTTCTACCTCTCGCACTCCAAAATGGACAACAATAGGCGTTCTACCTCCCGCACTCCAAAATTGATAATTTGATGTGAATAATTCACGACATCGTTTTTTTGTTTCGGTGAACTCTGATGAAATTTGGGACGTAAATTGTACACTTAGCTCTTGATCTCTATCAGTCATATTCCATCTAGTGCGCAACATAACTCTGGATCCGTGTTCTGAGCACAGACGCAAGTGTGGAGGGGTGACGAAACTCCTCGTGTGATGAAGCGGGCAAGCCTCGAAATGATTTGGAACTACCATTTTTTATGGTGAGACTTGTAAAAATAGATCCCCCTAACCATCATATTCCATCTAATGCGCAACATAACTCTAGACATACATGGGAGAACTGTGATTTGCTAATTTATGGACATATATGGAAAAAATGTGATTTTTCTAAAAAAAGACACGATAGAGTATATATGGAAAAAATTAGAACTGGCTAGATATTAAAATGTGATTTGCATCTTTTAAATTTGTAATTTTTTTTTATCTTATGCAACTATTTGTACTTTTAGTTATTTCTTTTTATTTAAACTCTGTTAATTGTATTTTATATTAAGTTATGATAATTATTTTTCTTAACATATGGTAAATTAATTTATTTTTTTATACATTTTAAATAAGATAACAATATTACAAGAATAATATAACATGGTAAATCCCTTTATATTTTCTTTATACATTTTAAATAAGATAACAAGATGCTAAATTAGTTTACCATATATGACTTGGGAAATAAATTTAGTATTTGTTTCTTATTTTAAATTTATGATAAATTATTTATATTAATATATGATAATTAATTAGTTTATATATTTTTTTAATTTTTTTTTACATATTTTAAATAGCTAAATATTAATTTAAATATGTCTTCGTGTAATGAAGTGGGCAAGCATCGGAATGACTTGAAACTACCATTTTTTGTGTGGAGACATGGAAAAAAGATCTCCCTATCCGTCATTTTCCATCCAATGAGCAACATAAGTCTTGACCCATGTTCTGAGCATAGACGCAAGCGTGGAGGTGTGACGGAACTCTTCGTGTGATGAAGTGGGCAAGCCTCGGAATGACTTGGAACTAACATTTTTTATGGGGAAACGTGGAAAAATATATCTCCCATGCAGTGCGCAACATAACTTTGGATCAGTGTTCTGAGCACAGACGCAAGCGCGGAGGGGTGACAGAACTCTTCGTGTGATGAAGTGGACAAGCCTCGGAATGACTTGGAACTTCAAATTTTTGTGGGGAGACATGGAAAAATAGATTTCCCATGCAGTGCGCAACATAACTCCGGATCCGTGTTCCGAGTACAGACACAAGCTTGGAGGTGTGACAGAACTCTTTGTGTGATGAAGTGGGAAACCCTCGGAATGACTTGGAACTACCAGTTTTTGTGGAAAGACATGGAAAAATAGATCTCCAATGCAGTGCGCAACATAACTCTGGATCCGTGTTCCGAGCACAGACGCAAGCATGGAGCGGTGACGGAACTCTTCGTGAGATGAAGCGGGCAAGCCTCGGAATGACTTGGAACTACAATTTTTTGTGGGGAGACATGAAAAATAGATCTACTTATCCGTCATATTCCTTCCAATGCGCAACATAAGTCTTAACCCGTGTTAGAGCATAGACGCAAGTGTGGAGGTGTGACGGAACTCTTCGTGTGATGAAGTGGGCAAGCCTTGGAATGATTTGGAACTACCATTATTTGTGGGGAGACATAGAAAAATAGATCTCCCATACAGTGCGCAACATAACTCTGGATCCGTGTTCCGAGCGCAGATGCAAGCTTGGAGGGGTGACGGAACTCTTTGTGTGGTGAAGTGGACAAGCCTCGTAATGACTAAGAACTACAATTTTTTGTGGGGAGACATGGAAAAAATAGATCTCCCATGCAGTGCGCAACATAACTCTGGATACGTGTTCCGAGCACAGACGTAAGCGTGGAGGTGTGATGGAACTCTTCGTGTGATGAAGTGGGCAAGCCTCAGAATGACTTGGAACTACCATTTTTTGTGGGGAGACATGGAAAAATAGATCCCATGCACTGCGCAACATAACTCTGGATCCGTGTTCCGAGCACAGACGCAAGCTTGGAGGGGTGGCGGAACTCTTCGTGTGATGAAGTGGACAAGCCTCGGAATGACTTGGAACTACAAATTTTTGTTGGGAGACATGAAATAGATCTCCCATGCAGTGCGCAACATAACTCTGGTTCCGTGTTTCGAGCACAGACGCAAGCGTGGAGGTGTGATGGAACTCTTCGTGTGATGAAGTAGACAAGCCTCGGAATGACTTGGAACTACTTTTGTGGGGAGACATGAAAAATAGATCTCCCATGCAGTGCACAACATAACTCTGGATTCGTGTTCCGAGCACAGACGCAAGCGTGAAGGGGTGACAGAACTCTTCGTGTGATGAAACGGGCAAGCCTCAGAATGACTTGCAACTACCATTTTTTATGGTGAGACTTGTAAAAATAGATCCCCATAATTGTCATATTCTATCAAATGCGCAACATTATCGTATCCCAAAAAGTAGCACAAACTTTTGGGGGACGGAGGTAATATTTTTTAAAATATTTACAAAAATTAAATAAATAAGAAAGAAAATTATTTTAGAAACGCAGATCAAAACGTGGATGAAATTAGCAAAAAAGTGATGAATTTAAAATTTCTAAAAATGGATCTAATTTATCATTACAATAGAAAATAAAAAAATAATAAAATCAAAATTTGGGCAAGAAAGGTAGGATTTAAAATATTGATAATAATAAATTTAGGATATTAAATTATAATTCATTATTATTGGGAAGAAATATTACGAAATTGGGAATTTGGACTTCAAATGGACAATTATGCTGAAATACGGATCTTAACCATGTATTTAACTCATCAACGAGAGACATCTACTCCAGAACAACGTGACCATTGAGTTTCTCACTGGTGACATTGAAACAGGTGGGAATGTTACATTATAAAAGGTGCCTCTCTTCTTCCCAGGATTGTGTATCTTTCTCAGGAAGGATTATTGTTTGTGTTTTGGGTGTAAACAAGATTCATTCCACCTTCAAAGTTCAAAGTACAAATGACACACATGGATATGACGCCTACCAAGAAATGCCACTTTTTGGAAGAAACACACATTTTGTTTCTTCCAGATGAAATCGTCCGCAATATTCTCCAATGATTGGACGACTCTGAGATTCTCGGGATCGCAAGAGCGGTTTGCACATCTTGGCGAAAAATATGGCATCACCCATCTATGTGGTGGGAAATTTCGATCATTAACAGTTGACCATGTCTACCGGGACTAATGTTTGCATCACTGTGTTCGAAGCCTGTCTATTTAAGCCAGGGAGAAGTCTGCCGTTTGCGTATTGAAAATTTTGGTACTGATTCCCTGATGCAACACATTTCTAACATGTATTTTGCCTTTGTTTCTGTACAATAAAATCTGGTAAATGGGATCTGTACTTTTATAGGTATTTTTGCATGTTTGAATAGCATTTGAGTTCATCAGTTAAAGTACTCATTTTCTCTGCAGAAGTGGATGGATAGATTTAGTTTCCAATTAATTTGTTGCTTATACAGAAATTCATAATGAAAATTGTGGAGTAGAACAACGATTGTTTGATTTTTGACTAATTACGATTTTCTTGTTTATGTAATTACATTAGATTGAACTCCGGAGCCCCCAGTGCCTTCTTTCGTGGCGAGCTCCTCAGTCTTCTTATGTGCCATCAAAGCTGTGGAAGACGGCATTCCTTGCTTGTTTGGGCGAGGAGGTCCCATAGAAAGTTTGCGGAGTAGAGTGTGATAGGCTTCCGGAACTTCGAGTGGCGGGAAGGCAATTGTCACACCTTCACCTGCATAAATCAGACAAGCCAGAGTGAGTAACCTGGTGAGCTATAGAAAGTTATAAACCTGGGAGTTCTGGACCTTGTGCTGTGAGGTGATGTGGCGAAGTAAGGACGCCTGCAAGTCTCAGGCAGTGGTGTTGACACAGATGTGTGACGTCCCGGTCCTCGTGGTTTCTCAAGCAACACACAGTCCACACAAAATCGAACTCGATCGATACATCGGGCTTGCCGCGGCTGGACTTGTGATGTTTCGGACATGCAACAAAAGTGAGATTAGATTAGTAAATTTAATCCAACCCACGCACACCGAAATGGGCCACCTACTGCTAGCTTCTATGTATCCCTCGGGGGAGAAGATACGCCCTCCTCGTCCAGTATAACTAGTAGAAGCCTGCCAGTCTCCACCGATGAAGACGAACTGCTCCTTCCAGTCACAGATCTTATTCGGGAGGCTTTCCTAAAATTTCTCTCCCGGGCCAGCTTTCAAGTAGTAGTATCCCTTGCCCTCCTTGGGCTGCTTGGTTACACTGAAGAGCTCATTGATCTCGGCCGAGGTCAGTCGATTCTTGTATCCCTCCAAGCCAAAGATGGTCAACGTGGCCAAGAAGCTGCTCTAGGCATTGGGGGTTAACTGAGTGATGGCGAGGTTGGTATCCATCAAGAACTGACCAACGATTGGATGCAAGGGCAGTGTGAACCCGGCCTCCAGTGTATGAATATTGATAGCGGTCAGTCCAGGTGGAGGCATGTCGGCTCGCTCCTTCTTCTTGGGGGCATATAGGTGGATGTCATGAGGGATAAGGTACTTCTTTCGAAGGTTGGGGAGTGAAAACTCAGTGATAACACTTTCAATTTTGTTGGCACCATAATCAGAATGACCATCCGTCTCTCTGATAGTTCGCTCGGGTAGAGGGAAGCTCGCCATGTATCTTTCCACATAGTCCTCCCAGGCGAACTCATGTACAACATCTGTAGGAACCTCGTGCTCAGGAAATCGGGGACCTGGGAATCCAATAGAGTGGAAATATTCCAACATAATCTCCTCCTCCTCGTCTTCATCTTCCTCTAGATTGCCCACTTGATCGCCCGACTCGGCGATATCTTCCTCGCCTTCAATGACCTCCACATTGCCGCCAGCAACTCTCTCCTCCTGGGCGACCTCTTCCTCGGCTTGGCCGTAATCTTCCCATAGTTCGCAGAGTCCCTCCTCGGAGCCATCTCCGAAGTTGGTGGCTCTCTCACCGGACTCAGAACGGACCTCGCCGAGTAGTTCGCCAGAGTCAGGGCGAGCTACCGAGGCTGCCTCAAAACTCGTGCTGATCAGTATGGGAGTAATCTGGGGAATTGGCTCATTCTCAGCCATAGGTCACTTTTCAGGGTTCTGGTTTGACAAAGTTCGGCTCGAAGATCACGAAGACATGTTGAGCGATGGGGGCGAAGTCTTAGTTAATTTAGTTCTTAAAAATTTTAAGGTCGCCGGAGCTTAGGATGTAACTGACCAGAAAACTCAAAGGTCACTGGAGTTCGAGGAAAATTGCCAGAAATTTGAAGAACAAGAGGAAAGGGAATGAAAAATCCGCAAAAAAGAAATAAGAAAGGGGATGGAGTCGATATTACTACCTTGAAGATCCCATGAAAATCCGATGAACGCAAGGGTTTCGATCGCCGGAAAAAGCAAAGGATTACTCTAAATAAGCTCTGAGAATTCGAAGAAGTAAAAGTGGGAAATGAACATGATTCCCCCTATTTACAGGCAAACGGGCGAAGTGTAAATCTGAGAAAGCTCAGGGACCTATATGCAAAAATTTGAAAGTAGTGGCCTGATGGGCGCGGGAAATGAGGCGTGGAAAGGTGTGCACAACACCTCAGAGTCCGCGCCACGTCAGCATGCCCACTGCCATAAGCAGCTCGCCGAGACGCTCAGCACCACACCAAAATGGAGTTCGCCTACACTCGAGCTCTCGCCCACTGAAGCAAATTAGCTCGCCCACACATTAGAAGTATCACGATGTGGACGAGCTGGGGGCAAATGTTGATAGGCGAACTACTAATAGGTGATTATGAGGTTAATTAATGAAATCTGAGAAGCTCGCCAGGAGCTCGCCAACATGGTCCAGGAGACACGTCACCATCTTTGACCAGTCAACACCGAGGGTAGCAGAGGAGCTCGCCAATGAGCTCGCCCAGACGCATGACGACGTGTCAGCAATTGACCAACACCAGAAGAGAGAGAGCTCGCAAGGGAGCTCGCCCACTTGCAGGGGAACTCGCCTATATAAGTGAAGAGTCAAGGCTGTAGTCCACTACCATCACTACATCCCAAAATGGCACAAGGCAAGGTAGCTCGCCCAGAAGCTCGCCCAAGTCCAGAGTAGAGACGATAGCTATATAGGGAGTCAGTAGTGACATAGTAGGACATAGCGATGTAATAGAAGCATGGTAGTGAGTAAGGACAGGTGTTGAGGACACTTGTGAGCATCTAAAGCCAAGTATGCTCACAAGGTGCCACCTCACAACATGCAAACCTATAAATAAGTCTCTTGTACACTCTTTCTCTCTCTAAGTTCATTATTCCAGAATTACTTTCTCTCTCTACTCTCACTACTCTCTCTCTCTCTATAAATATAACCAAGAACAAACATTAATCTTGTTATTGTTTGGTAGAATTCTTAGTTCCTAACAGCCACTTTAATCCTAAATTATACAATTCTACCAACATGAGTGTCTGTTAGAATTTAGGAAAAAAACCCCCTTTGCAATTTCAAATCCTAGTTAGGTTTTTTTTCTCTTTAAATTCAACAATTAACAAACATTCGCTCCTAGTTTTACCTCATGTGGGTTCGATACTACTTGTCCCTATACTTGCTTATACTACACGATCCATTCCTCTTGAGGGTTAGGACTTTGTTTTATTGCAAAATATAGTACAAGTCAGCCATCATGAAGTGACTCTTGAAAATGTGTAGTGTGCAATGGACAATTTGCTGTTGGTTTCTAAAATTGTTTGTTTAAATCATCTCCGTTTTGCTGTAGTTTTTTCCTTTTTTTTAATGGACAATTTATTGTTGGTACTATTTCATGTTTATCGCCTAATTACTTGACCGCCCTAGTTTGAAATGATACAATGTCATGTTTATCGTCATATTATGACTACACTAGCTTAATATTTTTCTTAATTTTTATTAATTTAATTTATATTATGTTAAACTTAATAATTATATATTTTTTCTATATATTTTATGCTATTATTTTTCAAATAATATAAATAATTTCTTAATTTGAAAATAACATATTCATTTATAGAATAAAATTAAATTTAATAACATGATACAATAATCTATTTTTTATGATTTTAAAAAAATCACGAAAAAATTATATTTAACTTTTAGTTAAGTACTTCGACATATTCCTCAATTTTAATCATTTTTCTTAATCATTTTTTAAAATCACCTAATTTTAAAACATTTTTTTTTTCATCTTGCTACTAAAATTATTTGATATCACCTTTTCAATTCTACTAGAGATTGCAAAAAATAATAATTCATATGGGGCCTTTTTGATAATAATGATGCCAATGTTAAAACTTCCATTAAAAGATTTATGTGGATAGGAAACCGGTCGAGCAGTCACACGTATCATCTTCTCGCGCTTTTGGGGTTCAAGGTATGTTTCACTGATTCAATGGTTGGGATTTCAAACTCGAGCGACTTAATAGTGAACGTGCATGATCTCTTATCAGATGCTTGGGATTTGGATACATATTACTTGATAGCATTTTATGAATTGTATTCATTATGTTTGGGGCTTTTATTTGGAATCATAGTCCGCGGACTTAATACTGTGTAGGGTCTTGGATTCACAGCGTTTGGGGTTTGTGAAGTTCTTCGGGATTGTTGAGTTCACTGTAAATATATGGGTTGTTTGGATTCATTCAATATATTTAAATTAATAATATATAAGATTATTGCAATCATGGGATATGAACGCATGAGGTTTGTGGTGAAATGTATGGACATGTGGAATGATTAATGGAAATTTCAGACAATGTAACTAATTCGTGTTAAATTGTGTCTTATATTAGAGTCGAATCACTACATGCCTTCATTTGTCTATGTGGTATGTTTTTCAATATTTGTAACCTACTATGTTCGCTTCTTTGCGTTAATGCTATCAAATGTTTATGTGCACAACCAATTCATCCGACTAAAAAAATCAAGATTTCTAGCCCTAAGTTACAAATGACTTTCAGATTAGATTTTTAGAGAGAACACGAGATTCAATCTAATTGCGGTAGATTTCAGAACACGATAGCTGCATTCACACGAAGCTTGATTAGGTTGACACCAATAGAACGACACTCTTCTCTGTTGATAACGATACGCTCTTGTGCCAATGTCATTGTAAATCATTATATTTGCTACAGGAAAACTAGTATAATGAGATTCTTTTAAGCGACTTCTGACCTCAACCATCTAATTACTCTCTTGGCATCCGCCAAAATTTTCTTATATCAATTTATATCATTGATATTTTCATCATGTATTTTCTGTTAATGAGTTTATTTATTCACTGAAACGACCTAAATTATTAAGTTAGTCCTTTATATTTTTAAGTGTAATTTATACGCTCTCCGTTCCACAGAAATTTGCATACTTTTTTATTTAGATATCTCACACTATTTTGCATATTTTTTTAAAAATAAAATATCAATTTGTGTATACACTGATAATTATATATATATGTGTGTATTTATTCATATATCATCTTTTTTAAATTATATGAAATCTCAAAAGTTAAAATTCTCCAGACATAGAGAGTGTTAGACCAATATTGTGTAGCCTCATCACTATGGTTGGCTTCCTTTTTTGTGTCCATCTATTTTTGGTCCACTTGATCTTTGACCATGATTTACTTCTTTTTCCCTCACCAAAAATTATGGCTTAATTGACCGGAAATCATGGTTCACTCCCACTATATAAAAGGTTCTTCTTTTGTTGTTAAATGTGGTCAACAATACAATTTGTGGTATTGTAGTAAAGAGTGAGAGAGGGTCTTGCTACCGAGATAAAGATTTGTGTGTGTGAAGGACGTTAAGTCCGTTCCCAAGCACCGTGGGATACTTCACCGGAACCGTAACGGGGCAGTTCTAAACCCGGTGTTTTCAATCTCTTTATCTCGATTATTTATTATTCTATCTCTTACTTGTTTTGATTCACCATAAGTTTTATGAAACTATTGTTTACAAAACTTACAGTGGTATCAAGAGCATCACGATTAGGGCTAAACTAACTCCTGTCGTGAGTGTGATTTCACTGTCGTTAGAGCATTGATTTGCCGCCGTTGGAGTGCCGACCTTTGTTTGAGACGGTTGAGTGCCACCCCTCATTCTACCGACATAGGTAAGGTAGGTAGTTTCCTTCCTTTTTTTATTCATGAAACCTGATTAAATTATTTAAATAAAGATTAATTTTTTAATTTTTTCTGGTTTAATTAATTTGTTTTTTTTTTTACTTATTCCTGAAATTTTTTTAAATGTTTATTGGTTAAGGGTTCTCTATTTAATTTTTTGGGATCCGATATTAATTGTGTTGGTTACTTTTTACCCCATTCCCATTTTGACCCGTTATAGGACCTGAATGATTCTAGGTGCGCTTGATTAATCAGGCTAACATTCTTGGCTCTCCTCGGTTTCCTAGGTTGATTGGTTGAACTCACTGCTTTATTTAATTGCTTGAATATCTAAATATCTTGTCATGGAAGCTACCACTACATCTTTCAATGGAAACTCTTATTTTAGTATTTGGCAAAAGAAAATGAAATGTGTTTTAATTCAAAATCGTGTTTATAAAGTCATTGATCAATTCCTATGCTGATACTGAAACCTCTGATAAGAAATTAGAAATGAATGAACTTGCATTGAGTGCAATCATTTTGAATTTATCTGATTCTGTGATGAGAAAAGTTGGTTCTATTGAAAGTGCTCGTGATCTGTGGAATAAGTTGCATGAACTTTATACTGAAACTTCTTTTCCTAGTACATTGTTCTTGTTGGAAATTTTTTTTTTTATATAAACTTGACATAAGCAAAGATATTGATAAGAATCTTGATAATTTTACAAAATTGAAACAAGATATCAAGCAAACTGGTGATAAACACATTACTGAATATACCCCTGTTGTGCTTTTGAATGTTATTCCTGATTTTTATAGTGATGTAAAATCTGTTATTAAGTATGGTAGAGATAAAATGGGGGTAACGAAAAGGGTGAAACATGTACGGGGAAGAAGTAAGACTAGGACTCAAAATAAAAGGTCTTCAATGAATAACCATGGTGAGACTCATAAAGCTAGGTCTAAGTCTAGAACAAAGACTCATAAGTGCTTTTATTGTCATGAAACTAGTCATATGATTAAAGAGTGCCCTAAGAAACAACAAAAAAGACAAGAAAATTCAAATGAGCATGCTGATGTGGCTGTTGGTAAAAAATATTATGGTTATGTTTGCATGGTTACTAAACCAAGTGTGAACTCTGTTCATTCTGTTGACATGAACAAATATGATTGGTTTATTGATTTGGGTTGCACCTATCACATGTCCCATTTCAAAGAGTTGTTTACCACTTTTGATAGTATTCAAAATGGTTATATGAAAATGTGATGTACTTGGTGTTGGTACTATTTCCTTGAACTTTGATTCTAGTGTTTCATATACATTGAAAGATGTAATATATGTGTCTGCTCTTTGCAATAATCTTATGTCTTGTGCTGCATTGGAAGAAGATGGTTTGGAAGGTAAGTGGGGAAAAGGTTATATGAAAATTTTGAAAGGAAATCTTGTGATTTTCAAAGATGAGAAAAGGAATGACTTATATGTGTTATGTGCTAAATCTAAGGTTGCAAATGTTGCTAATTTGTCTAAAGAAGATAAAACTGATTTGTGGCATAAAAGGTTAGGACACGTGAGCAATAAGAGACTAGAAATTTTGTAAAAAGATGGTTCTTTTAGTGCTGATAAAATTTCTGATTTACCTTTTTGTGATCCATGTGTTCTTGGCAAGCAACAAAAAGTGTCTTTTCCTGTTTCTCCCTCCCCCAATAATTCCAAATGCAAAGATATGTTTGAATATATATACATGCGAATATATGGGGCCCTGCTAGTGAGCCCACTCAAAGTAGAAATATGTATTTCTTGTCTATTATTGATGATTTCTCACGGAAAGTTTAGATTTTCTTGATGAAAACTAAATCTGATGTGTTTTCAAAATTCAGTAATTGGAAAACTCTTATTGAAAACTAAACTGGTAAGAAAATCAAGACTCTTAGAACTCATAATGGTTTGGAATTCTTCAATACTCAAATGAATGATTTTTGTGTAGAATTTGGTATTAAAAGGCACATGATTGTTCCTTATAATCCACAACAAAATGGTCTTATGGAAAGAATGAATCGTACTTTGTCAGAAAGAGTTAGAAGTATGCTTGCCACTTCTGGTCTTCCTAAGAGTTTTTGGGGTGAAGCTGTTTGCACCACTGGGTATTTGATAAATAGATCCCCATATGTGCCCTTAAATGGAAAATACCCCGAACATGTGTTCTATGGTAAGAAAATTGATTTATCTAGCCTTAAAGTGTTTGGTTGTGCTGCTTTTGTTCATTAAAAAGCTGACAAGCTTGAACCTTGTACAAAGAAATGTGTATTTCTTGGTTATCCTGATGGTGTTAAAGGCTATAGATTGTGGTCTATGAATGAGCATGGTTATAAGGTAATCATAAGTGGAGACATTACTTTCAATGAGCATGAATTTCCTTGTTTACCTGCTTCTGTGCCTTTACATGTTTATCAAAATGAGGTGGAGCATATTATGCCTAAACTTGAAGCTGCTACTAATGAGAATGTTGATGAGCATGAACATGTTATTGAGAATGTTGATAATGAGTTGCATAATATGTCTGATAATTCTAAGAATGCTCATGATAATGTGCAAGGTAGAGCTAAAAACAGACCTAGAAGGAATGTTAGGATGCCCCAAATATTTGATGACTATTATGTGGACACTCACGCATTTCATGTTTTTGAGTTAAATGATAATGAGCCTAAAATTTATCGTGAAGCTTTGAAATATGATAAATCATATGAGTGGATTAATGCAATGAAAGATGAGATGAACTCTTTGCATGCAAATAAAACCTGGATTCTTGTGCCTAAACCTGTTAATTGCTCTCTGGTTGATTGCAAGTGGTTGTATAAGATTAAGAATGCGGTTGATAATATCATATACAAAGCTAGACTAGTGGCTAAGGGATTTACTAAAAAGAAAGGGTAGATTATAATGTAATATTTGCTCATGTGGTGAAATTTACAACTGTACGAATTATGCTTGCTTTGGTTGCCCATTTTGATTGGGAATTGAAACAAATGGACGTTAAGACAGCTTTTTTGCATGGTGATTTGGATAAAGATATTTATATGAAGCAGCCTGAGGGATTTGTTGATCCTAAATTGTCTAATCATGTGTGCCTTTTGAAAAAAAATCTCTTTATGGTTTAAAGCAATCCCCAAGACAATGGAATAAGAGATTCGATGCTTGCATGTTGTCTTTGAAATTGAAAAGAAGTGCATATGATCCTTGTTTGTATTTCAAAGATGATACCAAAATTCCTTTCTTCTTGCTCATATATGTTGATGATATGCTACTTGTAAGCCCTAGCTTAAAGACTATTGAGCATGTTAATAAAAGTTTATGTGATAACTTTGAAATGAAAGATTTTGGTGATGCAAAGAAAATTCTTGGCATGAACATTGATAGAAATAGGAACATGCACACTCTATTATTGAATCAAGCTTCATATGTTGAAAAGGTTTCGGAAATTTTTTCCATGACTAGCGCTAAATTTGTTAGTGTGCCTCAAGTTGCTCATTTTGTACTAAGTAGGGATTAGTGCCCCAAGACTGATTCTGGAATTGATGATATGACTAAAGTGCCTTATTCAAATATTGTTGGATCTGTTATTTACTTAATGGTATCTACTATGCCCGATGTTGCATATGTAATAAGTTGTCTCAGCCTATATATGTCAAATCCAGGTAAGCCTTATTGGAAGGCTATGAAATGGTTCCTCAGGTATTTGAAAGGTAGTATGCACGTTGGTCTTAAATTTTCTAGATCTGCTAATGATGTGAATTTAGTGGGCTATGTGGATTCAAATTATGCCAATGATAGAGATAATAGGAAATCAACTACTTCTTATGTCTTTACCTTTTGTGGCTCTTGTATTAGTTGAAAATCTCAATTACAGCATGTTGTTTCTCAGTCTACAACTGAGTCTGAGTATGTTGCTATATCTAAAGCTGTAAAAGGGGCTATTTGGCTAAAATGGTTGATCACTGAAATTGGTTTACTTAAGAAGAAAGTAGTTGTTTATTCTGATAGTCAATCTGCCATCCAATTATGTAAAAATCCTGTTTTTCATGATTGGACAAAACATATTGATGTTAGATTTCATTTCATTCGTGACATCATAGAGAAAGACATAATTGAGCTTATAAAAATTGCTTCTGAGAAGAATCTAGCATATATGGGCACTAAATGTTTGAGCCTAGAAAATTTTAAGGCATGCATGAAGTTGCTGAATTTCGATTCTATTGATTGAATCATTGTGCTTGGGAGGAGATTGTGTTTTTCTGAATACTCTTTTGCAATCTCTTATATGCTAAAAAGTGTTTGTTTAAAACCTGTACTAATACGTGTGCTTTCAGTGTGCAGGTTGGCTAGAAGCATGTACTACTAAATGTTTGTTGTCTGTGCAGGTTTTATGGGTATTGATGAAAGTAAGACCCCGAGTTCCATAATGGTGAAATGATGGTAATGGACCAAAGAAGGTAAAGATTTGTTGGACCAATATTGTGTAGCCCCATATCTACGGTTGACTTCCTTTTTTGTGTCCATCTATTTTTGGTCCACTTGATCTTTGACCATTGGTAATTCATAGCAATCAATTAATCCCGCATCAAATCTCTAATCTTGTGCAGCTTTCCATCTCTCCCTCATATCAAATAATTGACCATGATATACTTCCTTTTCCCTCACCGAAAATTATGGCTTAATTGGCCGGAAATCATGGTTCACTCCCACTATATAAAGGGGTTCTTCCTTTGTTATTAAACGTGGTCAACAATACAGTTTGTGGTACTGTAGTAAAGAGTGAGAGAGGGTCTTGCTACCGAGATAAAGATTTGTGTGTGTGAAGGACGTTGAGTCCGTTCCCAAGCACCGTGGGATACTTCACCGAACCGTAAAGGGGCAGTTCTGAACCCGGTGTTTTCAATCTCTTTATCTCAATTATTTATTATTCTATCTCTTACTTATTTTGATTCATCATAAGTTTTATGAAACTATTATTTACAAAACTTACAGAGAGGATATTTTTTATGAAATTATGATCTTATCCTTGATTTAAAAAATATTAATTTTAGGGACAATTCTATTTTAGTACATTTTGGAACCTATTTTTTCCAATAAGTGCAAGTCTTATAAAAAAAATTCTAATAAGTGCAAAGGTGTGCATTTGTATAAATAACTAGAAATCTCCAAAGAAAAAGAAATGTGAACGGGGATTCTTTTTGCCCTGTAGGTGGGGCACACCGTGAATTGCATTCCCCGCCCGCGGAGCCCCACCTATTTTATATGAATATAAATATATACATATATATATATAAATACATAAAATATAAGTAAATAGATTAATAAAATAACTAATACTCCCTCCGTCCATGAAACATTTTCAGTTGGCAGGGGTTTTAATATATTGTTTTAATTTTTAATTTGTATTTTAAATTTTATAGATATTTTAAATTGACAAAATTTTACATACAAATTTCTACAACAGAAATTTTCATTTTAATAACACAAATTGGGGAGCAAATATGTGTTACAATTAGAGTAAATGTGTATTACTGCAAATGCGCGTTACAATTGGAGTAAATTTGTGTTACTGCAAATGTATGTTACATTTAGAGTAAATGTGTGTTACAATTAAAGTAAATGTGTGTTACTGCAAATGTATGTTACAATTAAAGTAATGTATGTTACTGCAAATGTGTGTTACAATTAGAGTAAATGTGTGTTACTGTATATACAAACATTTATTTATCCTTAGAAAAATATTTGAATGCGTTAATGAATTAAATTGTTCAAACATTATTTGGGAGTGAGAAGAAATTTGCTTATTTTTATTTTAATGATTTCGGCCCAATTGATAGAAAAATAAGATTCAAATACTTTGAGATTTAAAATTGGTTGGAATAATTGCTTAGATAATTGCTACAAGTACAACAATTAATGTTGTCCCACATCATTCCTTGGCCACATGAACATCATGAAGCAATTTCATATTTTGTGACCTTTCATTCTTACTTTGACTGCAGAAAGAGAGACGTGGCATCTTACAATCCACAACCACCATCTCAAACCTTTAACTCTGTAGAAAATATGCACCTGATAGCTGGAAATAATAACGAAAAATATACGGGATATTGAGGCTCGTGTAAAACACGATATCTTTAAAATAAATAATGTCCCTCACTCTAGGTGCTTAGTGAATATATGAGACATTTGTTTCCCAGGATATAACGATAAAAGGCAACGATATAGCCTTATATCTTGCTTAAACGAACTGAGATATTATTCGTAAAATCACCAGAGTATGAAGGAAAATAACAGAATAATTGGGCAAAAGAATGTGGCAAATTGCCCGAAAATATATGTATTTTTTTTCCACTCAAAGTTTGTATTTCTTGTTATCGTTGTGTTATTCTTGTGTTTCTTGTAACACATAAGAATTTATAGTATTCAAAAAGACGGTTGGAGTGTGGCCATAAATAACCGTAAATGGTCTTGATTGTAACCGAAAAAATGTTCGAATTAATTGCATTAACTCAGGTATTTTGAGTTTCAAAACGTGTTGTAACTGTAGAGATTTTAAAATCTCAGTAGGCCTGAAAGCCTCTCAGGATCCTTAGCCTCTCAAAATCCTTAGTCTCTCAGGATCCACTTAGGACTATTTTCAAAACTATTCTCAGGATTAATTCTCATGACTCTTTCAAGATCCACTCAGGACTATTCTCAGGATAGTCTCAGGATGGACTATCCTCAGGATCAGGATATCCTCAGGATCAGGATGTCCTGAGGATTATCCACCTTTGTTACAACAACCTTAAAATCTCAATTTCTCGTTCACCCAATATCGGAATTGGGCGAGTAATATTTTGAATCGAAGCTCTCTTCGAGGAGCACAAAGTCCAACAATCCCCCACATGAATGGAAATTGATACAGATACCAAAAATTATTTTTGGTGATATATATCGACGATAGAAGCTTGCAAAAGATTGGTAGGTGTTACCTTTTGAACATTCCATTGTGAAAATACACTTACTTTACTAATTGAATAGTAAACGTGATGTCTTTGAACTATCAACCATTAGTGTAAACGATGGTGTAATTCACTCAAGTTCTTCCTAACAACTCTCAATTCTCATGAGTATGTTCGTTTTTTGCCATGAACATCCGCCTCGTTCTGCAAGAGTTTCTAAGAATATGCCTTAAAATATTCCCTTCGAAGCGGCTCCACTTCTCTCTCACATAGGTGATTCTTTTAAGAGTATCTCAAACTCTTCTCAAATCATTAATAGCCATTTTGCTAATCCTCACAACACTTCACTTTAACATCTTTTATGCAATGAATTTTCTAGGGTTTAATTAGATTATCCTCTACAAAACAGTGATTTTGAGTTAGACAGTTAGGTTGTCCTTTTGAACCTAATTCTTGGAATTTCCAATCGCTTAGGTAAGGTTTTCCTTCATCTCAACTCATTTTTCTAAGGCTTTAAGACTCATTCCTCTAGATGACGACAAAACTAACTCTCTATTTAACCCTTTGGTTTACGGATCTGCTATGTTATCTTTATACCTTACATAGTCTATTGTGATAACCCCAGTTGAGAGTAGTTGTTTAATGGTATTATGTCTACAACGAATATGTCTAGACTTACCATTATATAGATTACTTTGTGCCCTACCATTTGTTGATTGCCTATCACACTGAATGCAAATTGGTGGCATAGATTTAGTCCATTTTGGAATATCTTCTAAAAAATTTCTAAGTCATTCGGCTTCTTCACCACATTTATCTAGAGCAATAAACTCTGATTCCATGGTGGATTTTGCTATCAATGTTTTCTTAGAAGATATCCAAGATATGGCTGCTCCTCCTAAAGTGAAGACGTATCCACTTGTAGACTTTGAGTCCTTTATGCCCGATATCCAATTAGCATCACTATAACCTTCAATTACAGCCGGATATCTAGTATAATGTAGTCCATATTCTCGCGTATGTCTCAAGTATCTAAGTACTCTTACAATAGCTTTCCATTGACACCCACCCGGATTACTAGTGTATCTACTTAGCTTGTTTACGGCATAGGCCAAGTCTGGTCTTGTACAACTGGTTAAGTACATTAGACTGCCTATTAGTCTTGAGTACTCCACTTGACTCACACCTTCACCTCTATTTTTGGCTAGATGTTGGCTAGGATCTATCGGAGTTCTAGCAAAACCCGTATCGTTTTTGCTAAACTTCTCTAGAATCTTATCCACATAATGAGTTTGACTCAAGATAATTCCATCTGATGTTTTATGAATTTTAATTCCAAGTATAACATCAGCTAGTCCCATATATTTCATGTCAAATTTGGAATTCAACATATTCTTTATAGACTTTATCATTTTATCATTACTTCCAATTATTAAACTGTCATCTACATAAAAACACATGATTATGTAACAATCTTCAGTGTCTTTTATATAAACACATTTATCACACTCATTAATTTGAAATCCATGTTCTAACATGACATTATCAAATTTCTCATGCCATTGTTTTGGTGCTTGTTTCAAACCATATAATGATTTTACTAATTTGCACACCTTGTTTTCATGTCCCGAAGCTAAAAAAACTCTCGGATTGTTCCATGTAAATCTCCTCATCTATATCACTATTTAGAGAGACTGTTTTTACATCCATTTGATGTATTTCAAGATTTCTCAAAGCGGCAATTGCTATGATTAATCTTATCGACATAATTCTCGTTACAGGAGAATACGAATCAAAATAGTCAAGACTTTTTTTTTGTCTATAACCTTTTATCACAAGTCTTGCCTTGTATTTATCAATGGTCTCATCCGCTTTCATTTTCCTTTTGAAAATCCACTTGTACCCTAATGGTTTACTCCCCGGGGGGAGATCCACTAGTTCCCACGTATGATTTTGCAAAATAGAATTAACTTCACTTTGAATTGCTTCTTTTCAAAGAGGACCTTCGGAAGAGTTCACGGCTTCCTTGAAGCTTTGAGGTTCACTTTCGAGCATATAAGTTAGAAAATCCATACCAAAGGATTTTTCTACTCGTGCTCTTTTACTACGTCTTGGTTCAACCTCTTTGTCATCTACACTTTCATCAATTGTAGGGTTTGCATGGCTAGAGTTTGAATGACTAGGGTTTACATGTTCTTTAGAAGTGCTAGTCCCTTCATTTATTTCAACAATTGTTTTGCATGAAAATATATGCTTAAAAAATGAGGAATTTCTTGATTCCATGATCGTATTCTTATGTATATCATCAATTTGTGATTTATACACAAGAAACCGATAGGCATTACTGTTATGTGCATATCCAATAAATATACAATCAACAGTTTTAGGGCCTATTTTTACTTTCTTAGGCGGTGGAATCGCAACTTTTGCAAGACATTCCAACACTTTTAAATATTTATAGGACGGTGTTCGACCATGCCATAATTCATATGGACTTTTATCAATTTTCTTACGTGGTATTTATTTAAAAGATAATTTGTCGTCAACATCGTTTTACCCCACATATTTTGAGAAAGTCCGGAATCTTGTAACATTGCATTCATCATTTCTTTCAATGTTCTATTTTTTTCGTTCTGCGACACCATTTTGTTGAGGTGAATAAGGTGTGGTAGTTTCATGCTTAATTCCGTGTTGTTCATAAAATTCGGTAAATTGAAACTCATACTCACCTTCTCTATCACTTCTCAACATTTTAATTTTCCGATTGAGATAATTTTCAACCTCATTTTTATAAAGCACAAACTTGTCAAAAGCTTCATCTTTAATTTTTAGAAGATACACACACAAAACAAAATTTTGTGCCATCATCTACAAAAGTGATGAAATATTTATTCCCACCACGTGTTTGTACACTTTTTAAATCACACAGATCTGTGTGAATTAATTCAAAAGGTTCACTATTTCTTTCAATAGTTCAGAAAGATGACCGAGTCATTTTCGCTTCTACACAAATCTCACACTTATGATTTGTATCAATTTGGAGTGTAGGAATACTATTCATATTCATTAATTTTCTCAATGAATTAAAATTGACATGTCTTAACGACCATGCCACGTAATAGACGATTCAATTAAATAAGAAGAAGATGAAGCATTTTTATTCATATTTTTCCTGATCGTCATTACATTGAGCTTAAAAAGCCCATCACATTCGTAGCCTTTCCCGACATACACTCCATTCTTGGATAAAATAACTTTATCCGCCCCTATTACAATTTTGAACCCATGTTTGTTCAATAAAGACCCGGATACCAAATTCTTACGAATTTCCAGTATATACAAAATATCGTTTAAAGTTAACTCCTTACCGGAGGTAAATTTCAACACTACTTTCCCTTTGCCCTTGACATCAGAAGTGGCTGAATTTCCCATGTATAGTTTTTCTTCATGAACGTTTTCATCAAGGAAATTAAACAATTCCTTGGAAGAACAAATATGACGGGTTGCACCCGTATCGAGCCACCATCACATGGGTTTGAGCCCACCATATTTACCTCGGACACAACGGCCGAGAAATGCTTCTCATCTTGGTTGACCATATTTGCTTGGTCTTTCATTTACATTCTACATTGAGCTGCCTTGTGACCGAGTTTCTCGCAATTGTAGCAAGTCCCAGTGAATTTTCTTTTGAATTCATCCTTCTTCGGACCTAAATTCTTGGTCAAAGGTTTTCTTTTTTCTTCCCATTATGTTTGGGGTTGGTCCTCGAGCCTTGGCCTTGTTCAACAACGTTGGCTTTAGGCGGAGGCACCATATCTTTTGCTTGATTTCTTGTTGTCCTCTTCAATACGAAGACGAACAACAAGCTCCTCCACGGTCATCTCCTTTCTTTTGTGGGTGAGGTAATTTTTAAAATCTTTCCATCCAGAGGGCAGCTTGTTGATGATGGCAGCCACTTGGAACGATTCACTAATCACCATCCTTTCCGCATGGATATAAAAAATAATAACATGTAGCTCCTGCACTTGGCTAACAACGGGTTTAGTATCCACCATTTTAAAATCAAGAAACTTACTTACGAGAAATTTCTTTGTTCCGGCATCCTCCATCTTGTATTTTTTCTCAAGATTTTTCCACAATTCTTTCGCAGTTTTGGCCCCAAGGTAGACGTTGTAAAGTGCGTCTGATAGGCTGTTGAGTATATAATTCTTGGAAAGAAAATCTAAGTGATTTCATGCTTCTTGGGCAAGCATAGATTAATCTTCAGGTTCAGCGGGAAGAAAGTGAGGATCTTCCCTTAAGAATCTCGCCAAGTTGATCGTGGTTAAGTAGAACAACATCTTTTGATGCCACTTTTTGAAGTTCATCCCCGTGAACTTCTCCGACTTGTTGTGGTGGTGAACTAAAATCGTCATCGAAGGAACTGTTGAACCAACGAAAGTGGAAGTGGAGGCTGGAGCAGTAAGAGTCACCAGGGTAATATTATTCGTCATTGTTGGGTTTGTATCAGTCATCTTGAAAGATTATTTGTTTTAAGACTGTAGGAAATATGCACCTGATTGCTGAAAATAATAACGAAAAATATACGGGATATCGAGGCTCGTGTAAAACACGATATCCTTAAAAAAATAATGCCCCTCACTCTAGGTGCTTAGTGAATATATGGGACACTTGTTTCCCAGGATACAATGATAAAAAGAAATGATATAGCCATATATCTTGCTTAAACAAACTGAGATATTGTTCGTAAAATCACCGGAGTATGAAGGAAAATAGCAGAATAATTGGGCAAAAGAATGTGGCAAATTGCTCAAAAATATCTGTATTTTTTTCCCACTCGAAGTTTGTATTTCTTGTTATCGTTGTGTTATTCTTGTGTTTCTTGCAACACATAAGAATACTATTTATAGTATTCAAAAAGACTGTTGGAGTGTGGCCATAAATAGTCGTAAATGGTCTTGATCGTAACCGAAAAACATCCGAATTAATAGCATTAACTCAGGTATTTTGAGTTTTAAAACGTGTTGTAACGGTAGAGATTTTAAAATCTCAGCAGGCCTGAAAATGCCTCTCAGGATCCTTAGTCTGAATCCTTAGCCTCTCAGAATCCTTAGTCTGTATCCTTAGCCTCTCAAGATCCTCTCAGGATCCACTCAGAACTATTTTCAGGACTATTCTCAGGATAAATTCTCAGGACTACTTTAGGATCCACTCAGCACTATTCAGGATAGTCTCAGGATGAACTATCCTCAGGATCAAGATGAACTATCCTCAGGATCAGGATGGACTATCCTCAGGATTAGGATGAACTATCCTCAGGATCAGGATGTCCTCAGGATAATCCACCTTTGTTACAACAACCTTAAAATCTCAATTTCTCATTCACCCAATATCGGAATCGGGCGAGTAATATACTAAATCGAAGCTCTCTTCGAGGAACACAAATTCCAACAAACTCCACAGTCCACACCAAAAGCCCCCTATTTTCAGCAGAAATTATGGAAGAGAGAGCAAGTTTCGTCGCTCCTCCATTCACTCAAGTCTAACAGTCGCCGCTCATTTCTATTGCACCAGAACATCTGTTCAGACGCCGGAAACCCTGCCACGCTGCAAAACCTCCACCCACTTCCAAAAATTCAGTCGCAGAAATCCACATTGAAGAAGAAATTATCCACCAATCGAAGGTTGCTGCCAAAATTTATTCGTCGGAAACCACATGGTCGTCACCAAAAGTGAATTAGCAACCGTCGCCAGAGCCAATCGCCCCTATTCTTGCCGAAATTGAAGCCCGTCACCTCACTTGAAGGAGAAACTGACGCCAGAAAGAAGATGTGTCCCAGCCGGAATTGCCCTTCACGTAAAAGATGCCACCTCTGAAATTGCTCAACCATTCGAAAAAATGCTGAAAGAAGGTAAAAGTCGCACACATGCTCAATCTATTCTTTGACCTGTGCTGTATTTTATTCCTCGCCCGAACAACTCGTTTTGAAGATTTAAGCACGGGCTGCATTTAATCGCACGACCCGTGTTGAACTCATAAAGTAAACAGTGTCACACCCGCCAAAAATTTAAGTGCATGTAAGCATTATCTGAACTGACCTGTGCTATCCTTCCCAACCATGGTTAGTGAAAATTTCAAGAAATTAATTTGGGCTTTAAGAAAGAGAAGCCCACAACTCTTTGCTCATGATATTTTCGACCAATTGAAATTAAAGAGAAAAAGGCCCATCTGGAGGAGATCATATATATATCAGCTGGGATTTAGGTCCAAATTTTAAGGTAAGTCTCAATTTAAAACGTTAATTTTGAAGCATCTCAAATTGAGATCTATATTTTGATTTTTTTTCAAATTAAGATCTAATTTTAATATCTTTGTCTGAATTCAAGGCCCGATTCATTTATCTTTATTTTAATTTAATTTTTTATAAGAAACTTAAAATATAATAATATTTTATTTTGAATTACGATTTAAAATATAAAATTTAAAAATTATAACTTTAATTTAATATTCATATTTGGCGTAATTATTTTGTTTCAATTCATCATTCAACCAGAAAAAATAAATTGTAAAGTATGTTTAATATTTGCATAAAATTTTATTTATTTATTTTTAGTTTGATATATTATACTTAAAAATTAATTATATACAAAAAGTTATTATGTTACTGAAGCTTTAAAAAAAATAAAGATAAATAGTTAG
>JAPKLY010000614.1:8491-44796 GCA_026898435.1 Prunella vulgaris | reverse complement strand
TTTGCTTTTATTTTATGTTAGTATAGTAACACACATTTACTCATATAGTAACACACATTTATTTATATAGTAACATAAGTTGGAGAACAAATATATGTTACTATTAGAGCAAATGTGTGTTACTATTTTATAAAATATTGTTATTTTACATATATATATTTTTTATAGAATAAATAATTTTTCACATAATGCAAGAGCAAAATGTGTGTTACTTTAAGAATAAATATTGATTATTCACAAATATTTATTTATTTTTATAAAAATAATTATTTTTTTAATATAATAACATATGTATTACATAAAACAATATACCTAGATTTAAAGGGATGATGAATAAATTAAGAAACACATATTTATTATCATAAAAATATATTTTGCTCATATAGTAACACACATTTACCCATATAGTAACATAAATTGCGAGACAAATGTGTTTACTATTAGAGCAAATATGTATTACTATCTTATAAAATATTGTAATTTTACATATATTTATTTATTTATATAGAATAAATAATTTTTTACAAATGTAAGAGCAAAATGTGTGTTATTATAAGAACAAATATTAATTATTCACAAATATTAATTTATTCTTATAGAAACAATTATATTTTTTTATATAATAACATATTTATTACATGAAACAATATACCTAGATTTAAAGGGATGACGAATATATTAAGAAATTCATATTTATTCTCATAAAAATATATTTTGCCCATATAGTAACACACATTTGCCCATATGGTAACACAAACACAGAGATAAATGTGTGTTACTATCTTATAAAATGTTGGTATTGTACATATATTCATTTGTTTTATAGAATAAATAATTTTTCACATAATGCAAAAGCAAAATGTGTGTTACTATAAGAACAAATATTGACTATTTCACAAATATTTATTTATTTTTATAGAAGTAATTTTTTTTTTATATATAATAACATATATATTACATGAAACAATACATTTAGATTTAAGTGAATGATGAATAAATTAAAAAACACATATTTATTCTCATAAAAATATATTTTGTTTTTACAGTAACACACATTTGTACATATGGTAACACAAATTGAAAGACAAATGTATGTTACTCTAAGAACAAATGTGTGTTACTATATTGTTAAATATATGTTATTAACTTATTATATGTAAAAATATTTATTTATAATATAATATTAAATGTATATTTTAATTAATACAATAATTAAAAAATAAAAAATGAAAATAAATTTTAAAAAAGAAAAAGGAATAAAGCTGTTGGCGTAAACTAATATTGGATTGGAGGCTGGAGGGTGTTGGGGTTGAGGGGGTGGGGGGGGGGGGCAGTTTTGGGTGGGAAAGAAAGGTAGACGAAGCTATGGTATGACCACATACCTTTTCTACGCGTGTGGTCTATTTTTCTTTTCTTTCTATTTTTGAAAATTTCTACCAATTTTTATGGTAGAAATTTCTACGCAAGTGTAGCTCTTTTAATATTTTACTATGTTAATATTAGTTTAATATCGATTTTTTCTGTAAGCACCGAAAATTTATTAAATTTAATGATGTCATATATTATGTAAATCACAATTTTGGAGATAAAATATAAAATAATATCTTCAAAATTTATGAATATTTTTTCCTTATTCTCCGATTTGACAACTGTTAGGATATTTGTGTTAGATGTTTTGATGATATAATAAACTGATCAGCTTGTAATAGGACCAGCTGAACATGTTAGTCAGCTGATGAGTAGTTAGGATTAGATAGGTTCGAGTGAGGGGGAATCTACCTTACTGCCTAGAAGATCCGAAGCTATCATAGAGAAGAAGACCAGCTGAGACCTTGAGGACTTAGCCGATTTCAGAGGACAGAAGATTTAAGCAGCTGACACTGGAGTATCGAGAGTAGATTATCAGAGGAGTTAACATCAGCTGATATCAGAAGAGACAGATCAGCTGATATCAGAAGATCAGCTGATCAGCTGAGAGCACGTCGCAGACAAGACAAGGACCATGGATAAAAGACATATTCAGACGAAGTCAAGAAGACCAGCTGAGGTGCACATCAGCTGAGGTCCTTGTACCAGCAGACAGTACACCAGCTGAGGAGACAGATCAGCTGAGGTATTGTGCATGGCCCAGATTCTTCGGAATCATTTCAAGGGTTGACTTGCGACATAAAAGAGATTCCCAGAATAGAAGATCAATCAATCAAGGGGACAAACTTGATTGATTGAAGATTGCGAAGATTGACGGGAATCAAGAAGGAAATTCAATCAATCTCATTGATTGATTGAATACGAAATTATAGATCTCAGATTTCTAGTCTATCCCAACGGCTAGTTATTTGACTCTATAAATTAGAGTAACAGTGATGATTTCAGTAACTGTTTTTACACGCATATTAAGCTAGCCGAAACTCTGTCAAAATTATCACTCGCACTAAAAAACCTCATTCATACTTATCCTTTGTAAAAGCTTTGTAGAAACTGTGAGAAGTCAATTGCGATTGAAGCATTGACAATTTGTAAGAGAGTAGTACTCTCGAAGTGTGTAAGTGTGTAAGTGAGTGAGTTAGTGGAGAGCCCCACAATTCCAGTTGGATTGTGGAGTAGGACTTTTTGTCTGAACCACTATAAATCCCTTGTGTCTCGTCTTATTTCTTTCTGTTCTTTACTTGTGCACATCACCTAAAACTGATTTTCATTAAAAAAACATTTCCGCACAATTCACAACGCACAACTTTCAAATTTAGACTACCTCAGTAGTCTGCTGGTTTTCTGAATAAGCAAAATAATTTGAAAAAGGTTTTTGAATCCTTACAAGTCTATGCAACCCCCCCCCCCTTCTAGACTTGTTCAAAGGTATTCTTCTCTAAAACCTGCCTTTGGGACCAACAAGTGGTATCAGAGCTGTGTGTCCAAAAGACCACAGCTTGAGAAAGCTTTTGGTGGTCACCTGGACAGATCCGTGAAAATCGTTTTAGAAAATTCTGTGTGCATTTTATCTAACCACTTGCAGACATGTCTTCCTACAAGAAGAGTGGATCCAAGACAAGGAAGTTGCCAGAATTCTCCATAGAAGATTATGATTACTGGAAATTCAGAATGGAGAATCACCTTGGAGCCATTCATTATCGGATGCTAGATGTTCTGGAGGAAGGGCCAATCAAGTTTTACTGGGAAGGAGTAAGTGATGGCAAGACTCCAGAAGCTGAGATCAGCGAAAGAAGGAAGATAGAGAAGAAGAATAGTGAATTAAATGATGCTGAAAGAAAGCTCTTCAATCTGGATCAAGTGGCCAGGACAGAAATTATCGAGACTTTGTCTAAGGAGTACATTGAAAATATCAAAACCTGTAAGACAGCTAAGGAGATGTGGGAGAAACTCTCCTTGATGTGTGAAGGAACTGATCAGATAAAGGAGAACAAGCTTCAAGCTGTTCTTCACACCTTTGACACTTTCAAGATGAAAGCTGATGAGTCAATTGATCAGCTTGATATGAGATTGACTAATATATTGAATAAGGCAAGCTCTCTAGGAAAGGATTACTCAGAGAAGGAGATCAATAATAAAATCCTGAGATCTCTTACTTCTAGATGGAGAGTGAAGGTGACTGTGATCAAGGAGACCAAGAATTTATTTGAGATGAGTCATCATACACTATTATCTCATCTGAAGGCACATGAGTTCGATATCCAAGAAGATGAAACTCCAACTTCATCAGCTACAAAGAATGTTGCTTTCTCTATTGCAGCTGATAGTCAAGAGAAGTCCTCTACTCCAGAGGACATGAGTTTAAAGGAGCAACTTGTTTTGTTGACCAAGAAGTTTGACAAGATGTCAAACAAGTTCCAGAAGTACAGATCCCATTGGAAGAAGAACAAGAATGATTCTTCCAAGAGGTACCAGAAGTCATCTGATTCCAGAAGACCATCAGATGAACAAGAGACCAGATACAAGTCTCCAGAGAGAAGGAGGGAACCAAGTCCCAGAAGAGGAGGAGATGGTGTTTGCTTTACTTGAGGACATCTCAGTTATGATTGTCCTCAGCTTACCCCAAGAGAGAGAGAAGAGAAGAGGATTAAGAGAGATCGCAGGTTCGCTGATAAGAGAGCTTTGCTGGCAAAGGAGGAGAAGCAGGATAACAGCTCATCCTCATCCTCATCTGATTTTGAATCAGAGGATGATATCTGCCTCATGGCTAAGGTAGAAGAGGTAAATTCTCCTACCCCCTCTGTTAGCTCATCTTGCTCCTCTACCTATTCTATGGAGTCAGATATACACAAGTTGTTATCTGATCTTCAATCCTCCTTAAAAGTTTGTTCTAAGCTGGAAGAGGAGAACTCAAGTCTGAAAGCCGAAGTTCTAAGCTTGAGACAGGATCTTGAGAAGGCTAGACTACCATTAGTATCCTATGATTCACATGCTAACAAGTCAGCTGACTTAATAGCAAAGTATGAGGAATAGGAGAAGCTGATAGAAAAGCTACTTTCTGAGAGCACTGTTTTGAGTGAAGAACATAATCTGCTGACAGCTAAGTTCGATGAACTCTTCAAGCAGAATGAACTGACAATCAAAAATTCACAGCAGCTTCAGCTGAAAGTGGATCAGCTGACTAAGGCAAAGAATGTCGTGTCTGAAATAGCTGAGTCCTCACAAACTGTGAATGACAAAAGGGGTCTTGGTTATCCTAAACCCAAGCCACAAAAGAAGAAGAAATGTGACAGTGGATTAATTAGGGATCCTCGAAAGGGTAAAGGGCCAGTTGAGACTACATCTGGATCAGAAAGGCAAAAGAGCAGAGGGACAGAAAAGGTCCCAGCTGGACAGAAGAGCTCAAAAGCTCAGAAGTCTGCTGGTGATCATAAGGTTCCAGCAGAGCAGAAGAGTACTAAAACTCAGAAGCCTGCTGACAACCAACATAAGTCCAAAGCTCAGATGCCCCGAGACTAGAAGAGGAATCCAAGTCATAGCTCAGCTAAGACAAGGAGACCTCAGCAGAATCAGTAGAGGAATGATAAGCCTGGGTCATCTCAGCAGAGTAAACCCAAGCGAAATAGACCTCAGCACTGGGTTACTTTTAATGTAACCAAAATAGGCAAGCCTTCACCGGCTAAGGTATATGAGTCATTCGGAGGCTCAAGCCAAAATTATCCTTTTGAGCAGCCCACCTACAAACCTGCTGTTATCACTCATCGCCCCAGAAAAGATCCTCTGAGGGAGATGATTTTTGTGGACAAGTATGGTAGAAGGTTGAGATCTCCTAAACCTCATAAGGATGATCTCTTCCTGTGGATCCAGAAAGTAGATACTAACCAATCAGGACCCAAAGAGAGGGTACCTAAAGCCTGAGTTTTAATTTCAGGTAAACTCTAGCCCTATAGAAAGAGGAGAAGCCAAGGGCCATGTCTGGTACATTGATAGCGGTTGCTCGAAGCACATGTCCTTTGAGAAGCATCTCCTCCAGGACTTTGTGACGCTTGATGGGCCTAGAGTTGTGTTCGGTGACAACAATTTTGGAGTCACCAGAGGAGTTGGTACCCTGCTGATCAAAGGAACAAGAGTTGAAGAAGTTTACTATGTAGAAGGGCTTATGCACAATCTTCTGTCAGTATCCCAATTCTGTGATAAGGGATATTCAGTAAGATTCTCAAAGAACTCTTGCCTTGTTATTAATGATTTAAATGAGCAGGTGCTACTAACTGGCCTCAGAAGAGGTAATATGTATCTTGCAGATTTTGCAAGTTGTCCAGCTGACTCATGTTTGGTTGCTAAAAGCTCATCAGAGATCAGCTGGCTCTGGCACAAGAGGTTAGGTCATCTGAACTTCAAGACACTCAACAAGGTTGCAAGGAAGGGTCTTGTCAGAGGACTACCAAATGAGTTGTTTGCATCTGAGCAGAAGTGTGATGCCTGTCAGAAATGGAAGCAGACTAAAGCCTCATTCAAAGATGTGCAGAGTACTTCAACAACAAAAGCCCTCCAGCTGCTTCATATGGACTTGTTTGGACCAGTCTCACCTCTTAGCTTCAGTGGAAGGAAGTACACACTGGTGATTGTTGATGACTATACAAGATTCACTTGGGTAGTGTTCTTGTTCAAGAAGAATGAGACTATGGTCAAGATGTTGGAGTTATTCAAGAGGATTCAGAAGGAGCTGGACCTCAGCATAGTTAGAATCAGAAGTGATAAAGGTACTGAGTTTCTTAACTCTGTTGTTTCTGACTATTGCAGGGATAATGGTATTCAGCATGAGACATCAGTTGCCAGAACACCTCAGCAGAATGGGTTAGCAGAAAGGAGAAACAGAATTCTCAAGGAGGCAGCAAGGACTATGTTAGCTGAATATCAGACTCCTCAAAGGTTTTGGGCAGAAGCCATCAACACTGCTTGCTTCATCCAAAATAGGTGTCTACCAGTCAAGAGACATGGAAAGACCCCCTTTGAAATGTACAAAGGTAAAACTCCTAATCTTTCCTCTGTCCATATTTTTTGGTGTAAGTGTTTCATCCATGACAATGGAAAGACTAAGTTAAAGACTTTTGATGCTAAGGTTGCTGAAGGAATATTCTTAGGATATTCTGGAAGTAGCAAAGCCTATAGAGTCTTTAATAAAGTCTCTCTCTGTGTGGAGGAAACACCCCATGTTGTATTTGATGAATCTTTTCATGAGTACAGCAAAGAGAAGCTAGCAGATGAGGTGGATCAGCTGAATCTGTCAGACAAGCCAGATCTGATTAAGGTAGTGGTACCTAGGATAGAATTAGATTCAGATTCAGATGATGAGCCCAAATCAGCTGATAAGCCCTCATCAGCACCAGATGATGACACATTGACTCCTGACACTAACCAAGGGGGAATATCAGACAAGACCCAAGAAGAGCAGACTATGGCACCTCAGAGGGGCAAGAAGAAGTTGTCTGACTTCCCAGCTGAACAGATTTTAGGAGATCCAAGTGTAGGTGTTCAGACCAGAAGAAAGCTAAACTTGGGTGCTCAATTAAGCTGTTATGTGTCTCTGATAGAACCCAAGAATATCCATGAAGCTCTTGAAGATCCAAACTAGATTGTAGCTATGCAAGATGAGCTAAACCAGTTTGCAAGACAAGAAGTTTGGACTCTAGTGGAGAGGCCCAAACATCAGAAAGTCATAGGCACTAAGTGGGTGTTCAAGAACAAGAAAGATGAAAATGATGTGGTGGTAAGAAACAAGGCAAGGCTAGTAGCTCAGGGGTATTCACAGTCAGAGGGGATTGACTATGATGAGATATTTGCTCCTGTGGCAAGACTAGAAGCCATCAGATTGTTTCTTGCCTATGCTGTTTTCAAAAGGTTCAAGGTATATCAGATGGATGTCAAGTCAGCTTTTTTGAATGGAATCCTGGCAGAAGAGGTTTATGTGGAACAGCCACCAGGATTTGAGATTGGGAACAAGGTTTATAGGTTGCAGAAGGCTTTATATGGACTAAAGCAGGCACCTAGAGCTTGGTATGATACTCTATCACAGTTTTTACTGGATAGTGGATTCAGCAAAGGAAAGATAGACAAAACCTTGTTCAGAAAGGAAGATGGAGATGATATCCTCTTAGTGCAGATCTATGTGGATGATATCATTTTTGGATCCCCCAACAAGCTGATGTGTGATCAGTTTAGCAAGCTGATGACCAGCAAGTTTGAAATGTCCATGATGGGAGAAATGACTTATTTCCTTGGACTGCAGGTGAAGCAGATGTCCAATGGAACTTTCATTAGTCAAGCTAAGTATGCCAAGAATTTGATAGAAAAGTTTGGAGTCAGTAGTAGCAGAGAAGCTAAGATTCCTATGATGGCAAACTTCAGCATGGATCCAGATGAGGCTGGTGAGAAAGTGGATCAGACACTATACAGAGGACTTATTGGTTCTCTGCTGTATCTCACTGCCAGCAGACCTGATATTAGCTTCGCAGTAGGGGTATGTGCAAGGTTTCAGACAAATCCTAAGAAATCTCATCTGGAAGCAGCAAAGAAGATTGTTAAGTATTTGAAGGGTACTTACAATCTAGGTCTCTGGTACCCAGCTGATGACAACTTTCAGCTGAGTGGGTATTCAGATTCTGACTATGGAGGGTGCAAGATTGATAGGAAATATCTTGGTTCTCCAAGAAGCAGACTTCAGTAGCTACTTCCATAACAGAGGCAGAGTACATGGCTGCTGGTAGTTGTTATTCTCAGCTGCTCTGGATCAGACAACAGCTGAGGGACTACCATGTGATCACAGAAGAGATACCCATCTTCTGTGATAGCACAAGTGCAATAGCCATTACTCAGAATCCAGTTCTCCATACCAGATGCAAGCATGTGGACATAAGACACCATTTTCTTCGAGATCATGCTGAGAAGGGAGATATCAGGATGGAGAAAATTCATACGGAGAAGCAGAGAGCAGATGTACTTACCAAACCTTTAGCAGAGGTAAGATTCAGAGAATTAGTAGCAGAGTTAGGAATGATAAATGGAGGTGCAGTTCTCTAGAAAGAAAGTTTTGGGAAAATGGGTAGTCAGCTGGTATCCAGCTGAGGACTATTCTGCTGAAGTAATCAGCTGATCCTCAAATCAGCTGATCTGGTATGTCTTCTTATTCTTTCCTTTCTTTTCTCTATCTTGTTATGTCTAACTTGATACAGGGATAAGTCATGAAAGTCAGACAAGGCCACCTTGCTTCAGCTGGTCCATGTTAGCTGACAATATAGACCCAGATGAGCAGAGAAGATTTTCATAAAGATTATTCTTATCAGCTGACCTTACCACGTCAGTTTCACGATAAGTATTTCTATAATCTTCGTGTCGGTTTTAAATTTTTATCAAATCTTTTCAAAAATTAATAAATCCCGAATTTCTAAAAATAACTTTAGAAAATTGGCAATCAAATCGTTTCTCTTACGAAAATTCAGGGATTTATTACCTTTTTCCAAAATAAAGTGTCAGTGGTAATTAATTTCTCACCGCCTAAAATTTCTCTAAAAGTTTTTTCATCATTACTTTTTTCCAAAAGGCGAATCTTTTGGCGCTCAAAACCTTTCGAAAACCTGACACTTACGCATCACCCCCAAAATTCTCAAAGGTCATCTAATCTGGACCTTTGATTTGTGTGATGCAAAATACAAATCTACGATCAAAATTGATCGGTCTTAATTTTGGAAAAACTTCTCATCTCACTCGATTCATATAAATACCCCTTTAACTTCTTACTGAAAACCTTTCTGCTCCGAAATCTCTCTTTTCTTATTGTTCTTGCATATTATTTTCTGTGCACTTAACCTCTGTGTTGAAGGTATGGCTTCCAAAGCTATGCAAAAGATGTTCAAAGAAAGGATGTACTCCGAGATGTGTGTCGATTACGACACAACCAGGGTTCCAGAAATTCGGGAAATCCTAAACCTCCTTCAACATCACAATCTCCGAACCTTCATCTCCATGACCCCCCTGACCATAAAACCCTAAACTTTTACGCCTTTCAATTCCTCCTCAAAGCCCGGTTTAGCTCAAACTCTATCGGATCCCTGGTTGATGGGAAATCAGTTGTCATATCCAAGGATACAGTTGCTAAACTCTTTGGGTTATCCTCCACTGGTGTTCTACCACATAAATACAAGGAAGCCGACTACCTGGATACTTTCAAGATTATGGCCATGAAGAGTCATAGGAATACCACCTCGAATCTGAAGAAGTTTATGTTGAGAAGAAGATTCAGGTTTCTGATGGATGTGGTGACCAAAGTTATTTTGGCAGAACAGGGGAGTCTGGACGCCATTACCAAACTTCGCCTGAGCGTGGCCCGCACGATCCTTGATGGGGTTAAAGCAGACTTGGTGAGTCTGCTATGGTTTCGCTTGGAACAGGAGTCCAAGAGATGTGTTGCTAAGGAAGTGAACGGTCAACAAGTTTACAGCTTCAAGTCGAAGTGCTCTATAGCTACCAAGATTGCCATAATCTTGAATCATCTGCTGCCCCAGCACGAGTGGGATGAAGATTGGGTTGTTGTACAACCATACCAAGTTTCTGAGGGGAAGTAACTTGGATGTGATTGGGCCAGCTGATTCAAATTCAAAAGCTGATCCAGTAGCTGCTGCCCCTGGTCCCTCTGCTGATCCTGGAAAGAAGCAGAAGAGGAAGGCTTCAAAGCCTGTTGGAGGGAGTAGAAAGAAGAAATCTAAGAAGGATACTACTCCTGTCCAAAGGAAGCTCTCCTTTAACTCTGACGATGATGAAGATACTGCTTTGCTGAGCAGTCTGAAGGACAAGAAGTCTTCAGCAGAGAAGACTACTCTGCTGGCTGATGAGCCTTCTGATGCAGAAGAGGAGCAAACCTATGAGGAATCAGCTGAGAGAGCTAGTTCAGATGAGGATTCTGCCCCTGACTCTGATGGAGGGGAAGAAGAGTCAGAAGAGAGGGAATCAGCTGAGCCATCAGTTACTGAGACAGAGGTTCTACAGTCCTCTGAAGATGCACCATCAGCGGATACACCAATAGCTGCCTCACCCATCAGGTCAGCTCAACCCTCTCCCTTATCTGATCCTTCCCAACACAATTCCCCTTCACACTCCCAAAAATCACATACCTCTATACACTCCACACCCCCAGCTGATCCTTCACCTTCACAAATCCCAGCCGGCAATGAACCAGAGGAGATAGCTACCTCTGGTGAGCCTTCAGCTATTCCCAAACCCTCTCACCCTGAACCCATTAATCTTGAAAACCCCAACTCCCCCACAGAAATGGCTCAACAAGCCCGCCTATCTCACCATCGTTCAAAGGGGCCTCTTGAACGAGGGATGATCATTACTACCCTAGCCCACATATCCCAATATATCCCAGAACTCAACCCCTATCCTGCCTATCAAGATATTCTTGCTGATGGTCTTGCTTGGGCTCAAGTGAGAGAAGGTCCAGTTACCTTCCTTTTGGAGCTGGTGAAGGAAATGGGTGAAGCTGCCTTCACTGAGTGGGAAGAGATTCTGATGGATGCCTTGGAGGTTAAGGCACCATCCCAGCTGACATCCCCTGAAGGACTTAGGAAGGTTGCCCGTGCTTTGATGCTCAAGGATGGGGTCGCGCTGGATTGCCCGGAAATAGCTGAGTCAGAGTTCATTCCTCCGGTAGCAAACTTTGAGATCAACCCGGCTGATCAGGTAACCCCTACAATTTTGGGACAGCTTAAAGATTATTTTGATGATCACATCAGGGAGGTCAAAGCCACTCTGCTGGCTGCCAAGTCTGCTGCCCCATCTCTGATTGAACAGCACGTTCATCAAGTTCTGCTGGATCACCGAAACAAGCTGAAAGAAGCCATGGAGGACAGCTTGTATGCCACCAGGATAGAGTTTTTCCAAACTCTACAAAATTTCTAGACGATAGCCAGGGTATTCACTGATGATGCGTCTGCTACTCTCTCTGCTGAATCTGAGAGGTTCAGACTGGTCTCTGAGAGGTTGGAAGGACAGATTGCTGAATGCAAAAACGGTCAGGAGGACCTAAAAGCTATTGTGGATAATCTTCCTATTTCTCTACCTGCTTCCTCAATGATTGATGATATCAAAAAGGGGGAAGAGAAGAACTCAGCTGATATCGCTGCTCTACAAGCTGAGACTGCTTCTTTGAAAGCTGAAATGAAATCTCTGAAGGCTCTGCTGCTGGACAACAATGGTGTGTTGTCTGTTAGGATCCAAAGTGTAGAAGAGTATGTTAATACTCGGAGTATAGCACAACAGAAAGCTCAGGAAATCAGAGATAAGAAGATGGCTGAGGCCTTGCAGAGGCAAGAGGTGGTTGCTGAAGAAAGAGAGAAAAAGAAAAGAACTATGAATGCTGAACTGGATGAGAAGCTGGCAAAGGAGTTGCAGCTAGCTGAAAATGAGACTCTAGAAGAGAGGAGAAAGAGGCAAGAAAGGGAAATGAATGATGAGCTGGAAAGACGTTACCAGAGGAAACTGAAGAAGCAAGGGAAGGCAGTTTCTCAGGGTAGCAGGACTAGAAGTGGAAAGTACATTCGGGATCCGAATGAGCCTTTGGTTGACATACCAATTGACATGTTTTACAATCAACTATCAGATGAGCTTGTGCATCTTTGGAAAACTATAAAGGCTAAGACCATGATCCACTTCTATGTTCTCAGAGGAGAAGATACCAGAGGAGAAAGAGAAAAGAATGTTGAGTTCAGAAACTGGTTAGGGAGACCTTTCCAAATTTCTTCAAAGCTATTTCAGATGAAATGCTTAAGCTGGAAGTTCAGCCGGAGTTGCCAGAGATAGAGTACCTTCCAACTCCAACTGATAAGAGTGGGAAGATAGACTGGGTGGAAATCAGGAAGTATTAGTTGCAGATTACTCTACTCTTTCCACAACTCTCTGACAATTCTCTGCCAGCTCTGAGGGAGATAGAGAAGAGGTTCCTCGACTGGATGCAAGTTCCTCTCGACAGCAGAAGACCTCTCCTTATGTAATTGTCCAGCTGAGTCAGCTGAGGATTAGGTACTTTTTTTTTATTGTAACTTCTCTTTTGTTTAATGAAGCTTTATGATTCCAGACAACTTCTTGTTGTCAGCTGCACTTTTTATTCTGTCTAAAGATCTTATCTAAAGATCTTCGTCTCTGTCCTATGATGATCTTAATTTTGTTTGAATATGCTTATCTGTTGAGATCAACTGAGTTGTTTTGATATCATCAAAAAGGGGGAACTTGTTAGGATATTTGTGTTAGATGTTTTGATGATATAATAAACCAATCAGCTTGTAATAGGACCAGCTGAACATGTTAGTCAGCTGATGAGTAGTTAGGATTAGATAGGTTCGAGTGAGGGGGAATCTACCTTGCTGCCTAGAAGATCTGAAGCTATCATAGAGAAGAAGACCAGCTGAGACCTTGAGGACTTAGCCGATTTCAGAGGACAGAAGATTTAAGCAGCTGACACTGGAGTATCGAGAGCAGATTATCAGAGGAGTTAACATCAGCTGATATCAGAAGAGACAGATCAGCTGATATCAGAAGATCAGCTGAGAGCACGTCGCAAACAAGACAAGGACCATGGATAAAAGACATATTCAGACGAAGTCAAGAAGACCAGCTGAGGTGCACATCAGCTGAGGTCCTTGTACCAGCAGACAATACACCAGCTGAGGAGACAGATCATTTTAGGTCTTGTGCATGGCCCAGATTCTTCGGAATCATTTCAAGGGTTGACTTGCGACATAAAAGGGATTCCCAGAATAGAAGATCAATCAATCAAGGGGACAAACTTGATTGATTGAAGATTGCGAAGATTGACGGGAATCAAGAAGGAAATTCAATCAATCTCATTGATTGATTGAATACGAAATTATAGATCTCAGATTTCTAGTCTATCCCAACGGCTAGTTATTTGACTCTATAAATTAGAGTAACAGTGATGATTTCAGTAACGGTTTTTACATGCATATTAAGCTAGCCGAAACTCTATCAAAATTATCACTCGCACTCAAAAACCCCATTCATACTTATCCTTTGTAAAAGCTTTGTAGAAGCTGTGAGAAGTCAATTGCGATTGAAGCATTGACAATTTGTAAGAGAGTAGTACTCTCGAAGTGTGTAAGTGTGTAAGTAAGTGAGTTAGTGGAGAGCCCCACAATTCCAGTTGGATTGTGGAGAGTGGAGTAGGACTTTTTGTCCGAACCACTATAAATCCCTTGCGTCTCGTCTTATTTCTTTCTGTTCTTTACTTGTGCACATCACCTAAAACTGATTTTCATTAAAAACGTTTCCGCACAATTCACAGCGCACAACTTTCAAATTTAGACTACCTCAGTAGTCTGCTGGTTTTCTGAATAAGCAAAATAATTTGAAAAAGATTTTTGAATCCTTACAAGTCTATTCAACCCCCCCCCCCCCCTTCTAGACTTGTTCATAGGTATTCTTCCCTAAAACCTACCTTTGGGACCAACAACAATATCACTTTCTTACTTTTCAAGTCACTAATCTCTTATAAATAAGAGATTCAGAATGGAGTTTTAATAGGTCAGATGGAATAAGTCATCACGACCTCATCTACTCTGTACTACCCAATTGTAGGTCAAATTCTTCCACTCATACCAAATCGTAGGTCAGACGGAATATGTTACCACGACCCCATCTACTCCCTGCTACCAAATTGTAGGTCAAATCCGGAATAAATCGTCAAGACCTTGGTACCACAAATCAAGCTCATGTCCTTGGAGATAGGAATCAAGAGATTCACGAAAGTTGTAATCCACATCTTTTAATAAAAAATATGTTTACCATATTTTTTCTCGCCTTTTATGTATTTTATTTATAGGTGTTGAAATTATTGGTTTACAAATTGGCCGCCCAGTGGGACAATTTTCGCTCCTCATCTCCGCTCTTCAAGGTTCATGATCAAGAATTTCATGGGGACATGTCAAATCACCAATTTAAATTTACATCAAGATTTCGAGACCAAGTCGTAGCCGTCATATGTCTCTACAACAGGTCTCGAGGGGGCATTTGTAAGCACCAAAAATTTATTTTATTTAATGATGTCATATATTATGTAAATCAAAATTTTGAAGATAAAATACACAATAATATCACCAAGATTTGTGAATATTTTTTCCTTATTCTCTGATTTGAGAATATCACACTTCCTTATTTTTCAAGTCACTAATCTCTTATAAATAAGAGATTCAGAATTGAGTTATAATAGGTCAGATGGAATAAGTCACCAGGACCTCATCTACTCCCTACTACCAAATTGTAGGTCAAATTCTTCCTCTACTACCAAATCGTAGGTTAGATGGAATAAATCACCAACGAACTCGTCTAATTCCTACTATCAAATTGTAGCTCAAATCCGGAATAAATCATCAAGACCCGATACCACAAATTAAGCTCAAGGCCTTGGAGATAGGAATCAAAAGATTCACGAGAGTTGTAACCCACATCTTTTTATAAAAAAATATGTTTACCATATTTTTTCTCGCCTTTTATGTATTTATTTATAGGTGTTGAAATTATTGGTTTACAAATTGGAACGTCCGGTGGGATAATTTTCGCTCTTCATCTCCGCTCTTCAAGGATCATGGTCAAGAATTTCATGGGGGCATGTTAAATCACCTTCGAGGGCATGTCAAATCACCTATTTGAATTTACATCAAGATTTCGAGACCAAGTTGCAGCCGTCATATATCTCTACAACAGGTCTTGAGGGGGCATTTGTAAGCACAAAAAAATTATTAAATTTAACGATATCATATATTATGTAAATCACAATATTGGAGATAAAATATACAATAATATCTCCAAGATTTGTGAATATTTTTTCCTTATCCCCAGATTTGAGAATATCACTTTTCAAGTCACTAATCTCTTATAAATAAGAGATTCAAAATGAAATTTTAATATGTCAGATGGAATAAGTCACCACGACCCCATCTACTCCCAACTATCAAATTGTAGATCAAATTCTTCCCTTACTACCAAATCGTAGGTCAGACAGAATAAGACACCACGACCCCGTCTACTCCCTACTACCAAATTGTAGGTCAAATCCGGAATAAATCTTCAAGACTCCGGTACCACAAATCAAGCTCATGTCCTTGGAGATATGAATCAACGGATTCACGGGAGTTGTAACACATATCTTTTAATAAAAATTATATTTACCATATTTTTTTCTTGCCTTTTATGTATTTATTTATAGGTGTTGAAATTATTGGTATACACTTTCTTTAACTAATTTTATAGAATCTGCTAAACCCCTACCCTTTAAAGGCAATATTAGTTTTAAATAAATTAATTTCATTTTGAGCAAGGATATTAATACTTTTAGTGAAATAATTAGAATTTATTACATATAGGTATAGAATATTAAGTCATGACTCAAGTTAGTGCATAAATAAAAATTAATTTCATACAACTGAGAAATCCTCACAAATCAATATATAAACTTCAATTTAATTACAGGATCATCACTTTGTCATTCCACCACCCACTATAACATTTACATCATCTATAGTGTCCCTACATCACCTTTTATTTGAATGGAACAAACACGCATATCTCTCTCTCTCTATCTCTTGCTCTCTCTCTCTCTCTCAAGCTCAACTCACTTCTCTTTGACCAAGGGCAGGGACGGTCATCTCTCTCCTCCAGCCAAGGGCGAGGACGGAGGATTAGGGGAAGTTCGATTGGACGGCAGAAGGGTGGAGTGGAGATGGGCTCGATGAAGGGCGATTGTGAGGGGATGGAGGCGGAGCGTGCGCGAAGGTGGGCTTCAGCAGAGGTGAATGGAGTGGAGTAGTGAAGGAGGGATTTGACCTGATGCTATTCTAGCCAACGATGCGTACACAGAGGTAGGGGCACGTGTGGAGATTCGATCTAACAGCGCGTGGAGAGGCAAGAGCGTGATTTTTTTTTTGTAGAGGACCATGCTGGTTTCTTGTGTTAGATTAATAATCAATTATATAGCAATTATTATAATAAATGCAATCAAAAAAACCAAAAATCATATCAAAATGAGTATGAATTGATGCAAATATGACCCTAATCATTTACCCTTTGTGCATGCATCACATCTGTATTCTTTAACAGAAGGAATTTTGTTATTTGTTATAGAGTGTCCAATCGAATTACGCATCATGTTTTATCCTAGATAGGCTAACCGCTCATGCCATAATTTAAAAGAATTTGGATCATAAAGTCTTAAATTCAGTGCTATATGGAGATTAGAAGGTCTGATTATGTGTAATACAATCCAGATAAAAAGAAGGAAGTTTTTCGATAATATATCTTCGACAATCTATAAAGTGAGTCATCAAAAGATATTCACTATCATTCTCAGTATCAGTTTCAATGTGATAGTCATTGGCTCTTATATCTTTAAAACTGAGAAGGGTACGCTTTGATTGAGGAAATAATAATGCATTTTCAATTATTAGTTTCGTACACATTGGAAGGATTATCGAAGCTCTTCCGGAGCCTACTATTAAATTATTATCGTAAGCAATTGTTATGACACTTCCTTTCTTTTCAGCTAAAGTTTGAAAAAAAATTATATCTTTCAGGATAATATGTGTGGTAGCACTATCTACGAAACATAAAACATTATCTTTCTCCATAAGCACACACAGATATGAGGAATACTAGGAGAGCCAAGAATACAGACGCTGATTTTGTCAGCCGCACAAGGATCACTTAGGTCCTACAATATCTAGTACATGTAAGTTCGTAAACAATGGTGATCGATAATTCAAGTTGACTGTAAAAATAAACGCATAAATGAGCAATCAATAAAAAAAAAATCAACAAGTACAATAAGAACATGTCAAAGATAAACCAGTCAAAACATGTTGGATAACAAGTCCTCAAAAAGAAAATTCTAACATAGGAACTAAAAACATAATTAAACATGTAGATCACCAATTGTCTCCAAAGTCTTGGATGCCAATGTCATCCAAAAGATTATCATTGACCTCGTCAAGTTCTGCTTGAAGTAGGTTGGTATGATGAGATTCACCCTGAGGGGCCTTCCCATTTTTATCATTTATCATCCGCTGATAGGCCTCAACTAGATGTTTAAAAAATAAATAAATTATTACAATTAGAGCTTGAGTTGGGAATGAATTCTTACTGAGTGTGTAATACATATTACTCAATTAGGTAGGCTTTATTTTTTCTTTTTCATACACACACATATATAATATAATATAATTAATATATTAAACATAAAATATAAAATATAATTAATATATTATATTTTAATAAAATTCGGTCCTTTCGATTTTTTTGGTCTATTCGGTTCTAAATATCCAGAATCGGACCGAACCAAAAAATATCAAATTTTAAAATTTATGAACCGAGAACCGAATCGATTTTTTGGACCAAACCGAATGGACCGAATTTAATCGGTTTAGTTTGTTTTTTCAATTTTTTTAAATTTTATGAACACCCATAGATATCGGATAACTCGAAACAAAAAAAAATTTATCAGAGCATCACATATATATCACATAAATACATAAACATAAAAATAACCCGAAAACTTACAAGTGATCGCTTAAAATCCAAAAAAATCTGATCGATTCGGTTGTGCACTTTTGATCAGGGTACTCGGTTCTCCAATGATCCTCCTCTTGAGTATATTGCTCAGTTGATTAGGGCACTTGTACTGATAACGTGTTGTAAATAATATGAACAAGAAAATAAATGAACACAATATTGGTAATCCAGTTTGTCACTTAGGACTACGTCTGCGGGCGACCAAGCCAGGAGATTTTCAATATGATAATATCGCGAATAAATTAATGTATACAATACATCAGGATTACACATATATATAGAATTCAATCCTATCTAACCCTAAAGCCCATTAGGTCAAAGGTCAAATGGACTTATCTAATTAGTAATGTCCACAAAATATAATTTTATAACAGATATAACCTGGGCCATAAATGATATTCCCTCATTCCCTAGAAATTTATACATTTTTTCAAAATTTTCCATAGAAATTTATACGATTTTTTTAACGTTCCATATAAATTTATATAATGCTACAAAAGAATATAAATTTGCATGCACACGAGAAAATTATATTTTTGGTCCCATCAACCACGGGGGTTCACGATTTTATTCTCATAACTTACACATTTAGTCTCAATGACAGTCAACTGTTAGCACTTTTGGTCCCAACACTAAAAAGATAGCATCTGGCGCCAAATTTGGCGCCAAATTTGGCGCCCAAAGTGCTAAAACGAAATGTACACCCGATTTTTGGAGGGAAGAAGCAAAAAATTCCTATATAAAACTACAATAACCTTATTATCTTCATTCACTCATCTTACAAACACACCAAAACATAAGAATATGCCTTCACCAAGTTCTTAGGTCTAATGTAGACATTAAATGTATTGTAATATCCTACTGTATAATTATGTAGTTTATTATCCTATTGTAATGTCTTTCTGATTGTAATGCCTTTTCAATTATGCATCAAGGCAACATCAAACATTAGACCATAGTCTTAAATCTCCACACCAAACATCAAACATCCTTATTTTTCTTTTCTCTAGACGTTTTCACAATAGCAGCAATTTCCACTAAGCTAAACACGGTGATAAATTTCTTACATTCTGAAATCAGAACTCTCATTCCATTTGGGATTAAATGTGTTCAAAATTTGTAATTTGGGACTAAACGTGTGAATTATGGTACCAAAATCGTGGACCCCTGTGGTTAATGGGACCAAAAGTGTCATTTTCTCGAAAAGAAAAAAACTAACGCCCACGTGAAAGACACGTGATATATTCCATTAAGTTTTAAAAGACTTGAGACTAAATGTGTGAAAATTATGAATTTTTGGACGTTTTCAAAATTTACCATTTGAGACTAAATATATAAATTATGAGACCAAAATCGTGAACTCCATAGTTAAGGGAAACAAAAGTATTATTTTCATGCATGCATTCTTATAAAATTATATAAATATTTATAAATATGTTATTATATCATTTATAAAAAAATAATATTTAATGATATCGTTGGTGTAAATTTTTATTTGACGTAGGGAGTATTTGGTATGAATGAAATCCGTGCGTTAGTGCGACAACATCACACACATGATGAAAATGCCATTCATTGCCACATGGTATTGGTAGCGGCACGGTACCGACACCGGAATTCACACCCACCGACAAAATTTGGCCGGAGGCTCAACTCAATTGGGTTTCAGCAGAGTGAGCTCTACTTTATTTTCGTTGTCCATATTTTTTACTTTTATTTTTCTTCCTTCTTTTTTAGATTGCTTGTTGAGTTTTCTTTGTCATTCATGGTTTTCAGAATCGCGGACTCTCGAAAATTCATGTTGAGTCGCATTTTCTTCCTCCCTCAATCTCCTTAAACAACCCATCATCATCATCACCGTACTACAATCGCGGCTGCCTCAGCGTTATCTCCATCGTAGATTGGGCCCCGGAAGACCTAGAACCAAATCTCAAAATAAGCCACCTCACACGATCTAGAAAAGCCCTAAATCAATTCAGCCGTAGCCATTTCCACCATCGTCAACGGTGATGCCGTTATTTTTGCTCCATCCCGTCGGTAAGAATTTCACCATTTGTTGTTCAATTTACTACTTTATTGTGTCCGTGTGTGGAGAAGAGAGAGTTGTGATGCGTGGGTGGTGTATGACCTGAGAGAGAAAGAGAGGCGTGAGTTTGTGTGCGATGTGGGTGTTACTGTGATGAAGTATTCAACTGCATATAATGTGGAGAGGATGTTATTGCAAGCAAATTGTGTATTACTATCCTATATATGTGTAATGATGTAATGGATTATTGTTATCAACTAGTATATCACTCGTGCATTTGCACGGTCTGTAAATATAAAAAATATATAATATTCATTTTTATTATTGTTATTTTTACATAAAAATGTGTATTCTTTTGTTGTTGAATAAAGTGTAAAAAATATTACATGCATATTTTGTGCACAATTCGTACATGCACTTTTTGTGCACGATTCGTACATGCACATTTTGTGTACGATCCATACATGCACATATTTTGTACGATTCGTACATGCACATTTTTTTGAATGATCATTATGTACACTTCTGATGACCGATCTGTATGTTCACATTTTGTAAACAATCCATATATGCACATTCAATACAAATTTCTTGAATGATCCTTATGTGTGCACTTTTCTTGAACAGTTAGTCTGTTCAGGTGCACGACTCATAGAAATTCAATTAGTAGATTGAGAAGATGTAAATCCAATAATATATCATAAAACTATTTTGAAACCATGTTTTGTCCATCTCAAAATTTGTAAATCCAATAATATATCATAATATGAATCATGTATAATAACATCTTATACAAAATTTTATTTTTCTTGTTTATTTATAGCTAAGTCATTTTGTAAATGTACTTTTTATATTTCTAGATTTAAAAATTTTAAAGATTTAAATATTCTATTAAAAATTTAAAACACTTAAAATCATCAATATTTTTAAACACCTCTAGTAATACATAGTAGTCGAATACTTTTATAACTTAACTTGTAAGAGATACATTGCAGAAAGTAAACATTTAGGAGCCAATAGATAATCTTTCCTTGGAACATAAATTAAAAAACATAGTTGTTTGTTTAAGCTTCGTTTTGCAACTTCAGAAACTTATAAACTTTCATCATATCTAACTATCATTGAAAATTATCTCTATACCTAGACACATTGCTTCTTAAGCAAATATACATCTCTTTGGGCCACTCTTTATTGGAAATTTATCTATACAACTGCATCATCTATCTTGATTGGGGGTGCATACGCAATCTTCAGTTGACACCTAAGAGAAACAAAATCTCACCATTAACTCATTAATGCTTTTATTAAAATCATAAAAGAATAATTCAATTATAAACTAAGTTTAATACCTGATTTTATAATGAATCAAACCGACATTTCTTTGATTGGATGCACTAAATAATGTGTCTCGTCGAGGTGAGTAAAAGTTTGTCATGCTGGCGTGCATACATAAATTTTAGAAATCCAAACCTCTAGTATTGGGATTTTTCAGGATTTGATACAATTTTGGACAATTTTTCCTAGGGTATTTGAGTGTTTTTTTAAGTGTTTTGTGAATCTGATATTGAATACTACAAACATATAAAGTGTTTTCCCCTTCTACAGCAAAAAAATATTTTTAAATAAAAAGTACATCTTTATATATATATATATATATATATATATATATATATGCATATGATATATGATGTGAAAATTTTTAAAAAATAAAAATGTAATTAAATGTATTTACGCTAGTGGGGTAAACTTTCACGTGCTCCGATGAGCCACATCATTAGTTGCTGGCCGAAAATAAAAGAACATGTATCGAATTGAAATTTCATAAAATGTTGAGTTTTTTTAATAATAATCGTGAAGACCAAGATTAAATTGAAAGTTGAGTACAAAGTGATGTATTTTTCATAGAATTAACCCCATTTTTTTTAATTACACAACTATATTCCACGTCTTAATTACAAATATAATTTAACCATTTGTTGTTCATCAATTTAAAAAAAAAAATAGTAGGCATATAATTTTCATAATTATTTATATACTTAAATTATTTATATTTAATTTTTAAGTGGATAATAATAATAAAATAAAGACAATAACTTAGAAAAAATAGAAAATTTATTATTTTTATTTTTATTGTCTTTGATCATTTTGAAATTTTATTCATAATTTAAATAAAAAAAAACTATATTCTAATATAAATGTAGTCTCATTATTTTAATTGTAAAGAAATTAAGATAATTAATAATTGAATAATTAAATTATAAAAAAAACTTTAATAAATATGATAATATATTGTGAAAGTAAAATAAATCTGTTAATTAAATTTATTGACCCAATATTTTGATAGGTCACTAAAGCGAATTGTGAATTGAGTCAATAATTGCTAACTATGACATCAAAGTTGCCATATAATATTATAGTTTATTAGTTGTATATTAAAATTAAGCACAATCATTTTTTTCTGAAAAGTAGGGTATTAGTAAATGGAAGTTTATAGTTCAAATTTAAAATTTGAACTTGTCTACAGTTCAAATTTAAAATTTAAATTTATCACATGTATTTTGATAAATGATAGTCTTTTCATGAGACAATCAATGCAAAATTCTTAATTACTTTTTATTTTTAAAATTAAACTTATTTTTTATATCATCAGAATTTATGATTAACAAACTAATAAAATTGATAAACTTCTGAATAAATAATATAAAAGAAAGTTGTATTTTATAATATATATTTATTAAAAAGTTATGCATATTTACAAAAATTAATAAAGTACACTGTACACTTTGTTTATTTAAAGTCACATTCACTTATGTCTTTCCTTTTAGGAAAAATTACAAAATGGTTCACAAAATTAACACAAATTACAAATAGGTTTCTGTGCAGAAAAAAATATGTTTCTGTGTAGGAAAAAATTATACTTCTATACAAAAATTATGAACCAATTTGTATATATAGCTACTCTTTTGAACCAATATGTAAGTCACATTTTCTCTTTTAACGTGTAATCTCATATTATAAAAATTGATATGCACTAAATAAGATGTTTAATTAAAGGATTAGTCTTGTATGCACCAGTTACACAGTGCAACTCAAGTTCATTTTTAAAAAGCTAAATAGTTTATAACTGAAAAGTTATACAGTTTATTACTGAAAAGTTAAAATATGAAAGATACACTTTTCAGTAATAAACTGTTTAACTTTTCAGTTATAAACTGTTTAACTTTTAAAAAATGAACTAGAGTTGCACCGTGTAACTGGTGCACATGAGACTTACTCTTAATTAAAATAAATAAATGAGAAAGTTTGGCCAAGATTTCATTAATGGCCCAATCTAAACCTAAAATTTCAGAAACCCACTTATCCACATTGTACCATCTATCATACTCGTGTAGTCTTGTTCTCTTCCTCAATCATTACCACAGGTTTTCAGCGGCCAGGTATCGCTGCCTCCTCCACCTCAACCGCCGCCTTCTCCTCCCACGCCGGCGCCGCCCACGCCTGTGCGCTACATCAGACAGAGTCGCAGCCTCGCCTCCGCGCTGCCACACGCGACGCACCCCCTGCCGTCCACGGCCACGCCACGCTGTCGACTGAAGGTATAATTGAATCTGATTATATTTTATTAGGGTTTCAAAATTATTTTTTGCAAGTGTGGGCTCAACATTTTTGGCAAACGGGTTGCGATTTTGTGACTAAAAATTAGGCGTCCATGTGAATGGACAAAAAAATAACAATATTAAATTCGGACACGATGGTTTAAAGTTGACTGTTCACTCGCTGCGGTGGGAAGTGCAAGTCACGATTTTACTGTTGAGCAAGTGACTGTTCACTCGCCCGCAATTGTATAATTACTGTTGCTTTTATATATTTATAGATTGTGATATGTATGGGATGATTGTGTGCTTGAGTTCTTTATGTTAATAAGAAAATATTAACTTGTGAATTGAGAAATATGAAACTATATTTGTATAAGAAGCTAAGAAATTACGTTTAGTATCTATTTAAATGATTACAATGCCCCCATTAGTTAATTAAAAAACCTCTAATTTAGATTTTATGTTATTAGTGTCAAGGGTGAGATATTCGAGATCATTTATTCTTTGTAGGATTTAAGGAGAGGCTTAAAACTCTTATAATTTTGCATTGTCGAGGAGCATTAAAGGGGTATTGCATTACAACATCTGTGGTGGCCTTTTCATTTAAGGTGAGGGAAGGGCAATCTCCACTCTTCACCGAGTTAAATATTCAAAGCCCAGTTTCACGACCGACAGGGGGAAAGATTTTCTAATCTGCATGAATGCAAGAAGAAGAGGCTTAGTCTATGGTGTGAAAAAATTTCTTGTATGAAGTGATTCATTAATATCGGTTTGAAATGGATGATAGGTGAGTGAATCCAGTGTGTATTATCTGTCTTCACATTACTAACTGACTGGACATTTTGTTTGATGAGCTAAATCAATATTTGAGAGACATGAGAAATTGAGAAGGCCCGTGAATGATAATACCCTTTACAGTGTGACCTGAAAATTTCCTTTAGAAGTTTAAATAATTCTAGTCCCTTTCTGTCTTTTCTGTGGTGAAATATAGCACTAATTGAGTTTATTAAGCTATAATTTGTTTGAGTCTATTGTTGCTTCAATCAGGCGCGCCTCGGGTGCTAAGGCGAGAAGCTATAGGCTTGACGCCTTTTCTATGTAACTTTGGGCACTGATACTCGGGCAGCGCCTTTTAGCACCTAAGGCGCCTTTTTGAGGCGACAAAAGGCGTGTGTCGGGCTTGCCTTTTGGCCTATTTTATATGGTGAAAATTTTAAAAACAATTTAACACTTTTAGGTCATTTATGTGAATGTTATTAACACTTTTTAAACTATTACACTTTTAAGAATTGAATAATCATTTAAAGTAGATAATAAATGATAAAAAGTAAAAGACCCGAAAAGAATTAGGGTTTCACTTATGCAGTTTGTTCAAGTGAACAAGGGGAAGGGGAGGGGAAAAATGTGAGTAGTTCAAGTGTAAGGCTACCTTCTAAAGGTAAGAGCAAACAATTGGACAAAGGCAAGCGGAAAAATGACTCAACTATCAACTCTTAGACTTAGAGATGAAGATGACGATGAGGAGGCATTTGATGAAGAGAAAGGGAAGAAGTGCTTTGATGATGATGAGGAGGCATTTTCTTTGTCATTCATGGTTTTCAGAATCGCGGGCTCTCAATGGAAATTATTTTGATGTTATAGAGTTCAGTTCATTTAAAATTAAGTATTTTTTTTGCGCATTCTTTTCTTTGACTACTGTGCTGTGTTTTACACAATTACATATGGTTACTGTTTTTTCCAATATTGTTGCTGTTGTGTTTTCCAGGACTGGAATCTGAATCTGGTGGCAGCGTATAATAATCTACAATTAGTTATTGTTGCGAGATTCGGGATTAGATTTACAATTTTTCTGATGTTTATGGTAGCTGTTTTCCGTGGATTTGATTATCAATATTCTGCATCTTTTTATAGAAGCTTCAGTTTTCTGTTGATGGACTCTTGAATCGATTTAGATGTTGATTTACTGCCTCATTGAGCTTCTTGGATTTAATTAGGTTAAATTGATTCAGAGATTGAAGGGAGCTAGAAGTGGGCATTCTTCTATTCAAATGGGGGAATACAGTAGTTCTGAGTATGTAGGCATTAATGAAGCTCAATCTCCTAGAGCGAACCATGGTAGGAAAGTCTCAGTTTTGCCCCTTGTCTTCCTCATATTCTATGAGGTCTCGGGAGGACCGTTTGGCGTTGAGGATAGTGTTAAGGCTGCTGGTCCACTTCTCGCTCTTCTGGGGTTTTTGTTATTCCCATTCATATGGAGTGTACCAGAAGCCTTAATAACAGCTGAGATGGGCACAATGTTTCCTGAAAATGGTGGCTATGTTGTTTGGGTTGCTTCAGCTTTGGGGCCCTTTTGGGGTTTTCAGCAGGGGTGGATGAAATGGTTGAGTGGAGTGATTGACAATGCCCTTTATCCTGTCTTGTTTCTTGATTATCTAAAGTCGGGGATTCCTGCACTAAGTGATGGTTGGCCTAGGGTTGTAGCAGTGCTAGCCTTGACGATTGCCTTGACATACATGAACTACAGAGGTTTAGTCATTGTTGGATGGGTTGCTGTACTACTCGGTATTTTCTGCATTCTCCCTTTCATAGTCCTGGGATTCATTTCAATCCCCAAATTGGAGCCTAGAAGATGGATGGTTGCAGATATTCACAATGTGAACTGGAATTTATATCTCAACACTCTCTTTTGGAATTTAAATTATTGGGACTCGATAAGCACACTGGCTGGAGAAGTAGAAAACCCAAAGAAAACTCTGCCAAAAGCTCTGTTTTACGCACTAATTCTCGTTGTTCTTTCATATTTCTTCCCTCTACTAACTGGAACCGGAGCTATTCCCCTTAACCGTGAGTTGTGGACAGACGGTTACTTCTCAGACGTAGCAACGATCCTAGGTGGGGCCTGGCTGAGATGGTGGATTCAGGGCGCTGCAGCTATGTCAAACATGGGGATGTTTGTAGCTGAAATGAGCAGTGATTCATTTCAGCTTCTGGGTATGGCCGAACGAGGGATGCTTCCCGAGTTTTTTGCTAGGAGATCTAAATATGGTACTCCTCTAGTTGGAATCTTGTTTTCAGCCTCAGGTGTGGCGCTTCTTTCGTGGCTGAGTTTTCAAGAGATAGTAGCTGCAGAGAATATCTTATATTGCTTTGGAATGATATTGGAATTCATAGCTTTTGTTCGACTCAGAATTATAGCTCCTAATGTTCCTAGGCCTTACAAGATACCTGGAGGGACAATCAGTGCTACCTTAATGTGCATTCTCCCGACCATCCTGATCTGTGTAGTATTGGCTTTCTCAACCCTCAAAATCATGATTGTTAGTCTTGTTGCTGTTATGCTCGGGTTTATATTGCACCCTTGTCTGAAGCACAGTGAAAATAAGGGGTGGCTTATATTTTCTGGAAATCCAATTAGCCCGACTATCCTTACAGCATCACACGACAATGAGAATTTGATTGACTGATAAATTCCATCACCGAATGTTGCAGCTGATACAACTTGATTCTCTTCGCGTGAATAATCGCCATGTTTTCCCAAGTTCCTCTGCCTGTTTCGGCCTCATCCAATTGTTGGAAGAGCTTACTGTTGTATATCAACAAGCATCTGCAGTGCGCATTAGAAGGTAATTCTACTATTTCACTTAGTTTGGCAGGTTTCTTAATGCAAAATGGTATCTTAAGTAGCACAGTTTCCAGGAGATATGGTGAAGGCTGTTCACAAAACTGTAACCTTTTAAGATCTATATTGAGCATTGATTGCCTGCTTTTCATTGATTTAGCTGCAAATTTCATCACCTGTTGTGCTGAGATTTTTCTAACCAAAACAAGCCTGATGGAATAGAGTTTTCTTTTTCCACAACACAACTGACATTTTATCATGTTTCGAAAAAGAAATAAATAATCAGGGCATTATCTCGACTACTATAATAACTAATTACAACATATTTGTAACAGTTCCAATATAGCTTTTAAGTACATGTATTTGTAAGACATAGATTTGTTGAGGGATTTTGCTTGGCTTTTGAGTTCTGTAAAATATCTTATTTGTTTTTTTTTTATCGGTAAATATTAGTTGTTAAGTAGTTAGAAGCTAGTTCACAAAATCTATAAATAGACTAAGAATTATTTCCAAGCCACTTTATATCTATCCAAATTTGTTCTCAAAGGGAATCGAATTTGGGTCACTCACTCAAGTGAGGAGCCCAATGGCAGGTGAGCTAACCCACCTATTTTATTTTATGTGTTGTTTATGAGTTTATAAATTGTCTTAGAATGTTTGGCATGATAAAATGTCTAACAGTTTTTAACATTTTAAAATAAGTTTCTTACATCTTATAAGTTGTAAAAAAAAAAAATCCTAAATAATTTTTCCCAATACCTCACCCACCCGTCTCAATCTCGACTTCACCACCACTCCACAATCCCTATCTCAACATAAAAAATAGTAAAATGTTAATTTTCTCTTTAAAATTTTTTTTTTAGAAAAAAAATAAATTATCAAAAAATTTATAATTTGTATTAATAAGTTGTATTAGTCAAATACTTCAATATTTTTTTTTGATAGGAAAAAGAAATTATATTATACTTAAAAAATGAGGGCATGAGAATTACCCTCCATTACAAGGTCCCAGCAGCTATGTGCATTTGACTTCCATTAGAAGGTACCTATCTCAACAATTTATAAGTTATTTAAAAAATAACATCTTGTAAGTTCTTAAAACAATTTGTATAATGTTCGAACTTGTAAAATATTTAAAATAAGTTTAGTCAAATTCCTTAAATCGTATGATTCATGGTTTGTGCACTCCTAATTAAAGATGTCAACGGGGCAGGTTTGGGGGGGGGGGTGGTGGTGGTTTTAAATTTCCATTTTTGTCCCTGCGGCTATTTTTGAGGAATAGGAAAAAAATTGTGGACAAATAAAAAAAGGAACGTGAGAAATAATTTGGTGGATAGAGGGAGTATAAAGTATGTTTAAAATACAAAATATAAATTTAAAAGAGCAACACTTGTGTAGAAATTGCTACTATAGAAATATTCATTTTTAAAAAATTTGCGGGTCTAAACTGGGTCGGGTCAGATTTGGACATTTTTTTTATTAATTTGCGCAACTTGTAATTTCAGGTTTTTTCGCTTCCAGGTATGTTACAATTTGGGCAAATGCATGTTACAATTAGACAAAATCTGTGTTACTAATTTGTAAATTAATTTTTTGTACTTTTCAAGTAATTATAAAGAAAATATGTATATTTGCAAGAATAAATATGTGTTATTTATTTTTTATTCTCCTTGTTGATTTATGTTAATAATATGTTATTCATATACTAATACATTATTTAATACTTTATATATGTTATATAAAATATATTATAAATTAACTTCAATATAAGATAGTACTAATTTAAGGAGCAATCAAGTTGACGAGAAATGTCACAATTAACTCTTACCTCTAACAGCATTAGATAGGCATTTGAATATGCTACCAAGATCTTGGAAAAGATAGAGCTTATATTCAATTCTAAGTGGGGTGTTAGTCAACTAGCCAACAATAGTTTCTACTTAATACATTGGGACATATTAAGAGTACAAAGATCCAATAATGGAAAGGTAAAATTGAAATGTGGCTGAATATTGGTATTTCCCAAACAGACTTGGTGCAAATTTATTAAATAGGAAAAGAAAAGGAGGAGCCACATCCCAATCCCAATCCAATGAAATCAATGTCTTGAAACCACCAATCAAGAATTTCAGGGTGCCTTATCAAAGGGCTTTGTATCATTGTAGCAAATATCCCAAACAGAATCCAAAGCCAACTTCGTTAGATATTTAGTGCATTTTGGTGCTGCACTAACCGATGATGTTGCCCTTCGTCTCACACACTCCTTCAAAGAAGGCAAGTACAGAAAGGAGTTATGCAAATGGACACCAATGCCAGACATAAAACACAAGTAACAAGAGTAGGAAACTCACTGGCTCATGACCTCGTAGATTATCTGCACCGCGTAAGTACTCCCTCATATAGTGGCAATCACCACTTAGATGAGAAGCTCGAATCTGCGTATACAGCAACAAATGATGATCAAAAGAATGCAAAACAAGTGACTTCAATCAAACAAGATCAAGATGGATGGATGGATGATAATTAACCTCAGCACAAGCACGGTGATAACAATTATTCCAGTCCAAATTTTTAGCACGACAATCATCATAGACATGAATGAGCTCGTGGATCACCCCCTGCGTCACCTCATCTTGAAATCTCAAATAATTACAGCATATAACTACCTACAACCAATTAACCAAAAGAGTGAAAAATAAACACTTGGGCTCCTTCCACCTCTCACAATTTCTATATCATTGCAGACAAAATAAAATCAAACTTGCAGATTTCAGAAATCACAAAATTTATAATCAAATTCTTGCAAATTAGGAAATTGGATGCTAATTAATCAAATTACCCCACTGCCGGGAGTGTAACCTGCGGTAGCTCGGTTAGAGCAACGGACGCCCCTGATGAACTTATCAGGGTTGATTGGGCATCCAGATTTCTCCAATTGCTCAATCAGAAGCTTCACCTTTGGATCTGCAAAGCTTACATATAATTAGGGGAGTGAGGAACCACATATAGGAAGCTGATTACAAAAAAAAAAAGTAATAATAATAGTGAACGTACTCTTCATAGCTTTCTGAATCTTTTCGCGGCATTCCAGCTGGCCAATCCCGTCGTACTTCAAGCCATCTGAGCGATTTCGAAACTCGAGCATAATCTTCAAATATGTTAGTATGTCGCCCATTCACGCGGATTGGAAAGGAAAGGGTTTAGCTGAGTTTTTCAAAAGGTGGGTTCAACAGATAATGATGTTAATTGTGAACTGATTCACAGAAAAACTTGAGTGACGCATTTCGTCAAACACGTAAAAGGGTGTTCTTCCATATCGGCAACACAAGGTTGGGGTTGGGGTTGGGAGGTGAGATGTCTTCTGGGTTTGGGTGTGAATAATCAAATGGTGTTTTTCTCTGCAAAACCTTCAACCTGCACTACGATGGCGGCCTATTTTTTAGGGCTGAGATGTCTTCTGGGTTTGGGTTTGAATAATCAAATTTTGGTAAACACACTCACTGTAACTAAAAAAAGTTACGCATGGTTTGACAAAATTAATTTTTTTTAATTACTATTTAAATTAAAAACCTTAGGGCTCATGTTTTCGACGGATAGATACTTTTATCTTACGAACCAAATGAGCCCTTATTAGAGATAATAACTACATAAAATTTGCAGCCTGTAAAACAAAAAATCTGACCGTCAGAGTCCATTAAATTAAAATATACAAATATTTAAAAATAAAAAATAAATAACACCACATTTCGACAAAAAGTTTAAAAAGTTTACAAAAGATTTGGAAAAAAAAACACTAACCTGATGTTCGGTAAAAAAAAAGTTCGAAAAAAATAAGTATTTCGTTGATAAATAAATTAAAAAAAAATTAGAAAGTTAAATTAATCTTCCAGACTAATGGAAATTTTGAAAAATAACAAAAATTCGCAATTTATTTTTGAAAATATATAAAAAAAAAAAAAGTTAAATGTTACTCCTGAACTGTGAAATATCATAGAATTCCCAATGCTATCAAGAATGAAGAAATAACAAAATTTTCATAACTTATTTTTGAAAAATTGATATTCGTTTAAGATAATTTGGAGGAGAAAAATTAGTTGTGCACGTCATGATGACGGTGCTTGTAATGAGAGGAGGCGCTGGTGGTGTGGATAATCAAATTACCTGGGCCATAATCAAATGGTGTTTTTCTCTGTAAAGGCTCAGGTTATATGCACCCATAGCCATAGGTGTATGAAGTACACACTCTAATTATCATGATAGTATATAAAATGACAAATATACCCTTTATAAATTAACAAATAAATATAATGCACCCACCATATTAATTAGGGGGCGCTTGTTTTAAATCCTTCAATGGTAATGGGAATAAAATTTCATTTTTCTTTTTTACCCTACATATGTTGAATGTATGTTTGTATTTATGGTGGTTATATCAATAGTATTGTGCTCCAATTTTGGAAAAAATAAACAAAAAAAATATATATTGATTGTGGTATGGGAGACTGATTGAGGAGGATGATTACAAGGTGAAGAGAGGGTAATCAAATGGGGGTGTTGATTACCTTATTTATGAGGAAAAATAATGTTATGCACCTCATTTGATCTCATTAGCTACTATAATTACTACAATTATATCTCAATTCCCATTATCAATGAAGGATTTCCATACCAAACGCACCCTTAATTGTTATTCGTAGAGCTATTCACAAAAATTGTAATCAAATTCAAGCAGCAAATTATTAACATCAGTAAAACCGCGGCAGTAACAACAAAATTGAAGAAGAATAGTATCACTTTTGAAGGCAAGATTTCTTTGCAGGGCAGGGGCTAGAGACTTTTGAAGGAGAATCCCTCTTTTTCTTTTTCTTCCGCCTTTTTATCAAATCATCATCAATTTTCCCCATTTCTTACACTAGAAAAACTTGGGACAATGGTTGGCCATGGGCACGGATTTCCAGAGAGCTTCGATAACATTTCCAGTAATTTGGCTTCCATTAATAACTCCAAAAAACAAATTTGCAGCCTTCCTCAAACAGCAGTTTGTGAAGAGGAGTGGAGAAGATGAAGGCTCTGCAATTTCTTTTCTTTCAATATCACACTAATTTGATTTATTCATGGACAACGACAAAGAAGTGTGGTCGACAGCTGCTGCAATAGAGGTGGAGGCGGAAGGGTTGATTTTGATTGAAACGAAACGAGGGCAAATTGAGGGAAATTTTGATGGGTGTACTCAACAGTTAGAGTGTGTACTTCAGACACTTGTGGATCCATATAACCTGGGCCCTCTGTAAAACCTTCAACCCGCACTACGATGGCGGACTATTTTTAGGGCTGGGCTGGGCTGTGAGGATATTGGGACTAAGATTTCTATTGGACAGAAATTAAATTGGGCTCAGGTTATATGCACGCACTTACTCTCAAAACTATACACGCTTCACATTTTTTATTAATTAGCAATATTTTTAATAATGATTTTTCTTTTCAGATATCAAAATAACCCCAGAAAAATAAATAGTAAAAAATCAAATAGTTTTTGTTTGTAATTTGAAAAAAATTCCCAAAAACGAAAAAGAAAAAGAAAAATATGAAAGAATAAGCAAGTAAATAAATAAATTTAAGTATCTATGACAAACAATCCAAAAAAATCTCTCCATCTTTTTTTGAGAAAAAAATTAAATAAGAAGGAGTTGATCAAACAAAATTTTGATTATATTTTTCAAAAATAGACTAAAAGTTTGACAAAAATATTAGAAAATTGTACCTTTTTTTGTGTCTTGCAAGTCGCTACCACAAAAAAGCAGTGCCATTTCGGTGGTGGGCGAACGGTCGTTTAAGTTTGAGCCCATATTCAACGGATTGTAGGCGCAAGTAATTCCGGATGGGAGAAATTATATGGACTGAGTGGGACAATGCAGGTGTTAGTATTGTGAATGTGAGGAAAAGAGAGAGGAATAAGAACGTGAGAATAAGGGAACAAAGAGAGGGAGAAGAAAGAGGGGTGGGTACGAGAAAAAAAAAAGTAGAAAAAGAAGAATCATGATTTAAAAAATAATAATAATAAGAATTATGTGTGTGTACCACAAAGAGATGTGGATGTATAGGACCATTAAATTGTTAAACAAAACTAATTGGATGGCCCATGTTATATGCACCTGGGCCTGTCTGAATTCTTGGTTCAGTTTAAGGACACGGATATTTCTTCCCCCATAATTGCATACTTCACCCCCTTCTTCAGTTCACCACCCTTAATTTTTTTAATCTAATCTCTTTCATTATTTTGCAAGTTCACCCCCATTAAAATAAAAGAAAAAAGTGTGTAACACCTTCTTTCGACGAAAAACCGAAAGCAACCGCCGACAGTCGTGCACAACCGTTATCTCGCATATCTCTGTCGCGCCGATATGAAGCCAGACACATCCTCTCTGCCGACCGCCATAACCAACGCGCCGCCACACAACCACCTATGTCTGTTCCTAAGGCCGTAACCGACGAAAGAGAACGGACGAACGTTGTTCGACTCTGGAGCATATTTTTGTGCGAACATGGAGCATATTTTCGAACAGTTGGTCCGAACAAAGAAAATGTTTTGTTCGATCATTTTTTTTGAAAACCATGCATTTGTTCGATCTTTTTTTTTAAAACCATGCATTTGTTCGATCATTTTTTTTAAAAATTTGTGGAAATGTTCCACGGGCCAGAGTCGAACAAAAGATGAAAGGTCTCCTCCCCCACAACTTCTGCCCCCTCTCTTTGGCCGATTTTATCATTTCTCTCACCAATTTCTTGATCTGCAACTGCTCTATCTCCGACTTCCTCTTCTCCCTCTCCCTTTTTGCCAATCCCCTGGCTCCAGCCCCTTGCAGAAGCCGGAAAAGAATCTCGAGCAAATCCTTGAAGTAGTCAAATTCTGCAAGAGAGGCAACGTTGGCTGCAAAGGTTTTATGGTGGTTGTCGTGCAGCCACAAGGCGGAGGTGTAGAACCCTTCCTTATCAGATTTTCCGGTGCCGCGGACTCCCCTGAGATTGCAAACAAGCTTCAGGACCGTCAATGGATCGTGGTTCCAGGAAAGGTGTAGGCGGCTCCTCAAGGATTCCGGCGGAGCGTCTGGGACAAGGTGGAAGAAGAAGTCCAAACAAGGATTCCCCGTTTGAAGCCATCTTCGTCGCCATTCGTAACTCTCTCTCTTAGGGTTTTGTTTGAAAATGTTATGTGTAGAAGAAGGGAGGTGAACTGATCTAGTTATGAATTAATTAATTATCCTTAAAGAGTACAATTGTTCTATTATATTTAATTTATAAATAATCATAAAATGGGGTGAACTACTTAATTTTGGGGGGAGAATATCCTGATCCTTAGTTTGATCTTCAATTCGTTCTTGATTTGTGGAAAAATAGTATTTAAAACCATACGATTTCATAGATAGTTCAAACTATATACCCCTCCAATATTATAAGATACACCTATTTTACTAATTTTTTATAAAAAAATTTATTTTAATATATCTCTTTCAACCCATCAACTCCAACTTTTTCTCTTCCCCGTTTCCTAACCGCACAATAATTCCCTTAATTATATGGATCAATATCTAAGTCCCTGAAATAACTTTATAGACCTTACCAATTTTTTTTTTCATTTTGTAATGTCAAATAATGAATTGATGGAAGGCGGTGACGGCAAATAAAGAAAATATGTATTTAATTTTTTTTATGAATGTATTAAAATTAACCCATCAATAATGAACTAGAACTGAAAGATAAAGTCAAGTTTGCATAAAAAGCAAGAGACTAAAACCAACAAACAAACTACTTCTGTTAATTCTGAAACGATATACATAAAATCTTAGTAGCTCGTGAACATCAAACTCTCCCTATAACATAAACATTCAATACGTTCAGGGGCTGACACAGGATTTTTATTCAACCAAAGCACAAATTTGAAAAATTTGTGTCTGCTCTATACATACCATAAGAATGCCAAAATAATTTTAATAGCAAAAAAATGTGATATTTTTATATCTTCATATATTACTACGATGCATATCATCACTAATAGACACAATATTATTGCACAAGGGTCCAATTAATAAAAATAAGATTACAAAATTGAATAATATTTATTTCATAAGTCCATTTCTTATAGGTCGTTGTAGACGAATATTGTATTAAAATTTTAATTATAAATGAAATGGATATAACAACATTAAAATTCATCATAATTTAAAGGAAAAATATGAAATGGATTTAGTACGAATTCGTGAGTTTCCATTTCCAAGAATCTTATGAAACAAGAATTATATAAGGACTTTTAAAATAAAAATGAAATAATTAATAATAATAAAAATTGAGGCAGGACATTTGTCATGACTTGCCTCTATGTAAATCCACCCCTAAATATATTGTTTGATTTAGAATGAAAAGTGAATACTAAAAAAAATTAGAAACATTCCTAAAATGTATTAAAATTAATGTATGCTTAATTAAATTTTTTTTTAAAAAAAAAAGGTAAAATAGATATTTGATACATTAAATAAATTTTATTATTATAAAAATAGATAAAATAGATATTTGATAATGTATGTAGGTGTATCTCATAAATTGGAGGGGTATATAATCGGGCCCTTCATAGATTAATAGGCGTTTATAGGCTGAGAACTGAGAATAGGTAGGTCAGATCTCTCACAAAAAAGTCTGGGCCTAGTTCATTATTGATGGGCTATGTTGTACGGATTCTTAAAAAATTAGGGGTATGCAGTATCGGATACGTGGGGGATACGGGTGCGGATGCGATTCGCGTTGGATTCGCACCCGATACGCCACGTGGCGTATCCGAATATTTTTTAGTTTTTTTTGGGCAGATACGCGTATCCTCATCTAAGGATACGCGTATCAGACATTATTGCAAAATTTTGAAAAATTAGGAATTTTTTTGTAAGATTTTAAAACTTATTATTAAAATATAATATAATATAATATAATATAATATAATATAATATAATATATATATATATAT